>OX246741.1:54734001-54982360 GCA_945910005.1 Isoperla grammatica
TAAATATTTGTATCTTTTATTTAAAAAAACTCAACTTTGCAGTAGTTTTGTATTTTAAAAATTCTCAGAATACACAATATGCATGGGTTGCTAAATCCAATAAATTAAGCCCAAAAAAGTAGAGAGGAAGAATAAACTTATTAATTATTTAAATTTAAATTTAAATTGAAAATTAAAATTTCTTACACATATAGGCCTTTCACCTCGCAACATATCACCACCTTAGAGAGGGTGTATTATTTTTTTTTTTCACTTATTACAGTAAATTATGTTGAAATTAATCTTAATTGATTTCCTAATATAGACTGGGACTATGATTTCCAGCAATATGTATTTTGTATTTTGAGTACTTTCAAAATACCATTGTACTTTTGTATTTGAAATACAAAATTTCCACTGTATTTGTATCTTGTATTGGAAAATACTGTGTCCTAAGTATTTTACATTTCAAATACATTTGTTTGAGTATTTTTCCCACCTCTGTCCGTCAGTGATAAAATGAAATCACTTCAAATCACTCCACTATTATCAAGATAAACAACACACAAATAATTGTCTTCTCTATTCGTCGCAGTCTCCAGTGTTCAAACCCGTCTCCCTTGGCTAATTTGCATTCCTATGCACCAACGTAGTTTCCAAACTAAACGCGCCGAGCTGGTTTTACCATCCACACTTGATATTCATGTACTTGTATTTATTTATAGAGCGTATGCAAATGTTCAAGAGCTTATAAATACGAGCGGGTGATAGAGAGCGGGTATACTTCACACATATAATAGAACACATGCCTCGAAGTTCCCGTTAATTCGGTGGTGTTACTAATGAATGAGTTGTTAGGAAGATTGAATCCAACCATAAGTGATATTAGTCTCGGATAACATGATTGCAATAATAGAGACGAAACAAGATTCATCACAAATCACAATACTGTTCTCTTAGCTTTCATTTGTTTTAGGAGAACGGTGATTCTCAACTATAAACCGCGCAAAATAAAAGGTTTATATTAAAGAGGTGGTTACTATAACCAACATTTAGTTTCACAAGAAATAAAAACTGGATTAACAAAACTTAGGGAAACTAATTCATTATTCATTTAAAAAAAAAAAATAACCGAAAGTATTCAAATATTGGAGAAGTTTTTAATCCAGTGCTCAGTTCGTACGTTAAGCTTATTGTTGATTAGTAACCACATTTTCAATATTGTGTATTCTCAAGATAATGAAACACGATCATCGTGCGCGGTTTCAATAGTGAGACTACCCCTCGTCGTCAAGGACCTACGCCACTGGATGGCTAAGGCCGTCAAGAACCTACGCCACTGGAGCTATGACGTCATTATATTCATATCTCACTAAACGAAACTAATGAATTTGGTTCCCAACATCAAAAGCGAGTAAATAATTACGACCTCTTGCGCTGGCTGCAATTACTCTCTAGATCTGTACTCTCTGTACTCTCTGTACTCTCTGTGCAAGAGACTAGAGGCAGCTCAAGCCATTACTCTCGAGTGCCCGCAGCTTCGGGGGTGTTGCATGCACGGGCTGAGAAATATGTCAACAACGACAACAACAAAGACAACAACAGCGATATTGATCTGTAATAATGCTTAGGTAAATCAATCAATCAATCAATCAATCTTAGAAACCTATATGTCTATGCCTATACTAACATCTGACGTAGATTATGATCGGGCCTATGTATGTCTACTGATTTTGTCCACCCTTGTTATCTGCGTTCTGTTGTTTAGGATTACATCGCAAGCGAAGCGTTCACGGGCTAGCCTCTCCGGCACACCCGTTAATTTTGAAAGGAAATTAAGAAATTCCGTCTAACAGTTTCTAATTACACCTTTGACGATGACTGAGATGAAAAGAGATATTGTACTTAGTTCTGGCAGTAGACAAGAGGCCGCGCTCCGTTAGTAATATCATCACATTTACTCAGTCTACATCTCAGCTGCAATCAAGTTGTATAATCAAGGTAATTGAGATTTGATCTTAATTTATCAGCACACAAGTTAGAGCAACGGTGTCAGTTTTACCCACCCTTGTCTACGTCATAAACGCGTTAATGAGCGAAGTGAATCTGGCTGCGTGAATACTGGAGATAAGTCACAGCGACATTATAGAAAACGAATTACCATTGAAAGGCAAGCGATGTCTATACAGCTATGAAGCTATGGTTTTTACAAGATATAATTATAAAGAACCAAATTTATCATCGTGTATTTATCTCAGCCCCTGGTTACAAACTGAAATGCCAAACATTGATTTTTTCTTCTTTGATTGTTGCGGACCCACCGCCTGGCAATCCGCCACAGTACCTCCCCCCAGTATCGGAGGGTTGTGACGATACGGAGAAGTGTGGACCAGCTGGGCGGGAAAGTGAACGCGCTTGACGGATGTTTTTGCATTTGACGGAGCGGTGGGTGTACCGATGATGGTGGTTGATGAGGGTGTGATGTTGTTGTTGTTGTTGTTGTTGTTGTTGTTGTTGTTGTTGTTGTTGTTGTTGTTGTTGTTGTTGTTGTTGTTGTTGTTGTTGTTGTTGTTGTTGTTGTTGTTGTTGTTGTTGTTGTTGTTGTTGTTGTTGTTGTTGTTGTTGTTGTTGTTGTTGTTGTTGTTGTTGTTGTTGTGGGCTGCAATAGGCAATACGTTGCCAGGAAAAGTGTGGCCTGGCGTCGGTTTGGAAGGTGCGTTGACAGCCAAGATGCTGTCTGCATCCACATATGCAGGTTTGAGCCGGTCGATGGAGACCACTACACTCTTGCCGGCACGGTGAATGGTGAAAAATTTATCGTTACGTGAAATGACTTCGTATGGGCCATCATACGGTTGTTGAAGAGGAGTACGGACCGCATCATGACGCACGAATACATGCGAGCAGGTTGCAAGATCTCGAAAAACAAAGACCGCGTGTTGGCCGTGGTGAGACGGTTGAACCGGACGCAACTGTGAAAGGCGACGTCGAAGGCGGTCAACGTATGCTGAGGTGGATTCTGGCGTCGCTGGAGGGGGCGAGAGATATTCGCCCGGTAGACGGAGTGTTGTGCCGTACACGAGCTCAGCGGGGGTGGCCTTGAGGTCCTCCTTCCATGAGGCACGGATGCCGAGCATTACCCATGGCAAAGCGTCGGTCCAGCGTTCATCTCCGTGGCATCGAAGTGCTGCCTTTAGCTGACGATGAAGTCGTTCCACCATACCGTTGGATTGAGGGTGGTAGGCTGCGGTCCGGAGGTGAGTCATGCCAGTAATGTTACTGAGTGCACGGAAGAGGTGGGACTCGAATTGGCGGCCCAAGTCCGTTGTAACCTTAAGCGGTGTCCCGAACCGTGAGATCCAACCTGTGACGAGTGCGGTAGCCACGGTCTCGGCAGTGATATCGGAAAGCGGTACGGCTTCCGCCCACCTCGTGAAACGGTCCACGCAAGTGAGGAGATATCGGAAACCATCGGAAATTGGTAGAGGCCCGACCAAGTCGAGGTGGATGTGTTCGAACCTGGTGGCAGTTGCAGCAAAACGTGCAAGCGGTGCTGTGGTGTGACGCGTAACTTTGGAACGCTGACACGTGATACATGCGCGGGCCCAGTCACGGCAATCTTTATTTATAGAGGGCCATACAAAACGTTGAGTGACGAGTTTGGTCGTTGCTTTGACACCTGGATGAGACAAACCGTGCAGGCTATCGAAAACTTGTCGACGTAAAGTCTGTGGTACGAATGGACGCGGAAGTGATTGTGACATGTCACAGTAGAGAGGCAAATCTGCGTCATTAAGCTGCTGGGGGTGCAACTGCAGGGTAGAGTTAGCATGTAAGAGATCGCGTAGTTCGGCGTTGTGCAGTTGAGCACGGGCAATATCAGCGTAGCCGACTGGAAAAGTAATGGCGTCAACACGAGACAGGGCATCGGCTACGACGTTGTCTTTACCAGGAATATGACGTATGTCTGTTGTGAATTGCCCGATTAAATCAAGGTGGCGAAACTGTCTAGGTGAACATTTTTCGGGGCGCTGTGTAAATGCGAAAGTCAACGGTTTGTGGTCGGTGTACACAGTGAAAGTGCGCGCTTCCAACATATGGCGAAAGAAAATTATGGTGTCGTACACTGCAAGAAGTTCACGGTCGTACGCACCGTAGTTACGCTGTGCGGTATTTAATTTTCGTGAGAAAAAAGCGAGAGGTTCCCATCCACGGCTCGTACGCTGCTGGAGTGCGGCTCCAATGCTGGTATCAGAGGCGTCGGTGATGATTGCTAATTCGGCGTTGATATCTGGGTGCGCCAGAAGCGTAGCCTGGGAGAGGCTGTTTTTGCATTCTTGAAACGCAGCCTGGAGTTCCGGTGTCCAAACAATGATTGTTTTGGCTGAAGGTTCGTCACCGGCGAGGAGGTTGTTAAGGGGGGCCTGTATCTTAGCTGCAGACGGAAGAAAACGGCGGTAAAAGTTTATCATTCCAAGAAATTGGCGAAGCTGCTTGACGTTGGCAGGTAAGGGGAAAGAGAGGATGGCCTCAACCTTCTCCGAAAGAGGGCAGGTGCCACTGGCGCTGACTGTGTACCCTAGAAACTTGACTTCTGGAACACCGAATACACATTTGGAGCAGTTGATCAAAACGCCGTATTCTGAAAGTCGCGTGAACAGGAGGCGAAGATGTTCTTCATGTTGTGTTGGGTTGGAGGAAGCGACAAGGATGTCGTCGATATAGACGTAGCAAAAATCGAGGTCCCGTAATACCTCATCGATAAAACGTTGAAATGTTTGAGCCGCGTTTCGTAGGCCAAAACTCATAAACGGAAATTCAAATAATCCGAAGGGAGTAGTGATCGCCGTCTTGGGAATGTCTTCAGCAGCAACAGGAATTTGATTGTACGCTCGCACTAAGTCAATGGTTGAAAAGATACACTTGCCTGAAAGATTCTGCGTGAAATCCTGGATATGTGGAACTGGATACCGGTCCGGAATAGTCCTGGCGTTCAAAGGGCGGTAATCTCCACAAGGCCTCCACTGATCACCTTTCTTGGGAACAAGGTGGAGAGCTGCGGACCAACTGCTAGATGACCGTCGCGCGACGCCTGTTTTCATCATACTGTCAAACTCCCGTTTCGCGATTTTTAGGCGGTCTGGCGCAAGACGTCTGGGCCTGCACGAAACCGGTGGCCCGGGCGTCGTATTGATGTGGTGTTGCGTTTGGTGTTTTGGCATTGTAGGATTGCCACTTGGGCGTGTGACTTCCGGAAACTGTGCGAGTAACGCGTGAAAGGGGGACTGAAGATCGTTGTTGCGCGAAATTACCTTGACGTGTACTAGCGCGCCAGTAGATAGTTTTCCTGGAGTTGTTAATGTAGTGACGTTGTCAACCAATTGCCGTCGGCGCACGTCAATGAGTAGACTGTAATGCGCCAAAAAATCTACACCGATGATAGGCTGATCGACGTCGGCGACAATGAAACGCCATGTGAAATCTCGGCGTAAACCAAGATCCAGAGATAAAGTCAGAGGACCGTATGTGCAAATTGGGGATCCATTTGCTGCGAACAATGTGTAGTCGGTTTTCCCGGGATGACCGAAAACTTTGCTTTTCGGGTAAACACAAAGGTCTGACCCAGTATCAATAAGGAACTCTGTGCGCGTCAACCTGTCAGTTACAAAAAGGCGATTTGCAGTGGGGCCATAGCCAGCCGCCATTACTGACTGCCCCGAATGTTTTCCTGGTACTTACATGGAGGCACACAGTGGCGAGCGTGGTTGCCGAAAGTAGCGTGATACCAACACAATCCTCTGTCAGTGGTCGTGCCTACTGGTGCTGGGGCCCTGTTGTGTGACCTTGAACGCTGACGACGGCCTTGGAACTGATCATCACTGAGCGCGGCGACGATGGCAGTCAGCGACTTCAACCGTTGTGTCAACTCTTGTAATTGTGCTTCCATTTTAAATGTGATTACCGATAGACAGAAGGTATGCGTCTTATTCGGATCACGTCGGGGTCACCAATATGGTTTTTACAAGATATAATTATAAAGAACCAAATTTATCATCGTGTATTTATCTCAGCCCCTGGTTACAAACTGAAATGCCAAACATTGATTTTTTCTTCTTTGATTGTTGCGGACCCACCGCCTGGCAATCCGCCACAAAGCTTTACGTCGCCTTAGTGAGCAACCAATGAGAAGGTCGGATGAACGAAAAGCAATGCAGAACAGAACTTACTCAAGAGTAGTTAAGAAAATGTAGTTTTCCTTTATCTCGTGTCGGGAAATGCACCCCAGCAGTTAACACGTGACTGTCTGGGAGAGACAAGTATGCGCGTCATTAGTGTTAGTAGGGGTTGTGTAGGTAGCGCGTTATACAGACAACCTTGTGAACCGGTGTAAACCACTTGCGGAAACATGTGCTCATTAATTCCATTCCGTGTGGTTTACTTCTTTTCTGTGATTTTATAATGGCTTTTATTTTAATATTTATTTAGAATTCTCTACAATTGAACTTGTATAATAATAATAATAATAATAATAATAATAATAATAATAATAATAATAATAATAATAATAATAATAATAATAATAATAATAATATCACTTTATTGAATGTGAGATGTGTAAGTTGTTTTTGTTTTTTGTTTTCTTACATTTCTCTTGTGACTTATAAGTTAAAACACTAGTCTAGAGGGACTTGTTGCATTGTACTGTATTGTAAGCTGTTATTATATTGTATTGCACTAGTGGGTCACTGACCCGTTGTCAATAAAGATCCAATCAATCAATTAGTCATACAGGTTGTAATATGAACAATGCGAAATAGCGTTTCTATAAGACTTAAAGCATGAACACGTGGTTATATTATCTAAGGTTGCATTTTAAATTTGTTTACAAGAAATAATGAAATAAAATAAAAATGAGATGATGGTGCAAAAAAAAGTCGATATACAATGAACTGCAACTACTCCAAAAAGCTTAGTAAAGACGCTTCGCAGCGATCTGAGCTAACTGGTTGAGGTTGAAGGAAGCGGATTTATACTGACCATGAAGTTTGAACACCCTGATTCCAGTCTCGGAATTGTTATGACATAACGGAAACTTTCAATACAGGTCGACTCACAAATGCAGTAAAACGTTTAACAGACTACTCATTAATTTACGTAATGCTAATTCCTTCAATACAAATTAACTCATTTGAAATTGTTCTTGAGTTGAACAGCAATTAAGCTATTCCTTTGTATTCCATTTTCTCTTTTGTTCAAAATATTCTTGTGACTACGCCGCCATTTTTAATAATCTCTTGCATTGTATGGCTGCACCCTTTTCTACTCCTTCAATTGTTTTGGCTCGCTTTTGATCTTTCCTCTGCTTTGAGAGATCATTTATCATTTTAATGTTCTTTGCTTTGTTGTGGGAATATAATTAAGGCTATCAACGACGAAACGTAAACGTCAAAATTTTCTGCTAACAATGCAGAAGGTCCCGGGTTCAATTTTTGGTTTGGGGTGGGGGTTTTTAGCTTTGGAATGTGACTTTAATCTATTGTATTGTAATGTAAATGCTAAGTTTGGATAGTAACGATGCACATAATAAATAGTATAAGTATCCCCCACTGAAAATCAGTTCTTGTAACTGAGTCAGTAGACGAAAAAGGCAAATTTACTTTATTTATTTAATGGCTTTAATTAAACATCAGTTACAGATCACTCCAAACATAAACATTACCAGTAATTCTACGATATATGTGAAAATAACATTTGAAATAGATTCGCCACAATTTGTTTTATTTATATTATTTACATATTGACTTTTGATTATTAATGTAAGTTATCTTTGTGCGTTATAAGTATTTAAATACGTAATTTAATTTTTTTTATACATTATAAATTGTACTGTGTATAGGTAGGTATATGTGGATTTAAAAGAATGTTTGGATTTGAAGCTTCTTTAAAGAAATTATCTCAATATTTCGGTATCAACTAATAAGTTATTATTATTATTTTATTATTATATTGACAAGAGTGTTTCTATATATTATAAAAACACCTTTGTTAACTGGAATTATGAGATAAACCACTGTAGGACTAATGCTACGTTTACAGCTACGCGTTGCGAGCGAAGCGAGGGCGCGAGCTCCAATCAGCGGCCGAGTTTGTAACTTCTTTGCATGAAACTCGGCCGCTGATTGGAGCTCGCGCCCTCGCTTCGCTCGCAACGCGTAGCTGTAAACGTAGCATAAGTTCAAAACTCTCTCGATGCCTCTTACGATGCAGACGTAATTCCGAAGACACCGAGAGGTTTTTTGACTGTTTAAGTCCTACACTGGCTTCATCTTAAATCAATTAAAGTAATCAGCTATGCACAGTTGAATGTTGTTTCACTATTGCGCAACATATCTTATTCATCAAACCCGCTGATTGAAGGGAAAGCGAACTCGAACAAAGCAAATATTTAAATATAGAGCTGATCGAAGTTTCTCATTTAATCTCTCTCCACTTGACATTTAAATGTTGGCAATGAAACAACAGCTCGTTACTTAAGTAATTCATTTTCACGACTTTTTAATTGTAAACTTTTTCTAAAACAACGATGACATTGTAATTTGTTTTGATGATTAGTTCTGCCTGGTTTGATTGTTTGGACTTTCGAGGATTATTTTTTTTGTGTCAAAAAAATGTTTCTTATTTTGTGTTTTCTCGCGTAACTGAGATTGCTGTACTCGTGAGCCGTAGGAAATGCAGCAAGGAAATTACTACAGTGATAAAGCGCTACAACTCCAATCTGTTTGCTTGTCAAAAGATACGTGAGTGATGATGGTTGCAAAAGAAAATACGAGAGCTGTGTTAACATATTGTTTAGTTCCATCACAGTCTCATCTTCGCAGAGATATTTCATAGGGATATTCGTATTTCTAGCAATTCTCGTGGCTGTACAATTCTAAACAGATTCATGTAAATGTGATGATCGGTTGTTATGTTATCATTTTAGCCTTTATTCAGACTAAACTATACTGAAAATGGTAACAAATTGCTGGCTTAGTAAACTTAACGAAATAATACTTGCTGTGTTTAAGCCATGTGTGTTAAAATATTGTTGCATTTTTCGTGAGGCTAATAACAATGATAACAATAATAACACAATGATAATAACAATGATGGTTCTATTCCTGAGGTTCAATATTCTTATAACTAACTTGGCTTTTGGGTATAACCGCGTCGATTGTTTCAATCCTTGTCAATAAAATGCTTACGTTTGGGTAGGTTGCATTACCCATCGTCAGAGCAACCTACCCGAAACAAGCATTTTATCAATAAAAATTTAATTAAGAAATCGCTGCGTCTAAACCCGAAAGCCAAGTTCAATTACTGACTCGGATCGCGAAAGCCTACGACAGTGTTCAGTATTTTTATTTCTTTGTCTACAACAGTTACTTAAGGCCCATCCACAATGAAAACTAACATCAACAGTAACAGTTACAGTAACAGTAAGGTTTTAACCAATCGGATGAGAGCCCATTGTTGATCATCAGCCAATAGGATTGGTTTAAACCTTACTGTTAATTTACACTGTAGATTATCCTTTAGTCACCAAGAATGTTTACGATGTAACGCGAGTATTATGATGTTTGTCTTCTACAATAATTAAAAGCGAGTTCTTTTTTTATAAGGCTGAGGTAACAAGAGTAGTTAGTCGGTGGTGACACAAGATGGATGCTGATAGCCGAGCCGTCGAGTTGCTAGAAGCTTTTTTAAGTAAAGAGTTAGTTGAATAAGACCGACGTCGCCTTCGTCCTTAATCCTGATTAACGCAACTTAACGTCGCCGCTGAAAGATGCGGCCTTGGTATCTGCGCGGGGGGTAAAACGAGGCATTCAGCCCCCCACCCCTCTAAGTTGTCAAGCTATAGACTAATTAAATCATCGCGTTGGACGGGTGATGCGCTGGGCTATTCATTAGGCACATGACACCCTGTCTTATGGTAATTATTATTCTCGCTTCCATTTAAGTTTTTTGTGCTTTCTGAAAAATGACTGTCGAGCTACTTCGCGAACAGAGAAAAACTTGCATAAAAGGTAGAAAAAGAGTGTTGGCAAATTTAGGTGCTCATCTATAACTTTGGATACCTTGTTACAAGTACTGCCTCATTGGAGCAACAGATGGAGGCATCACTACTTGTTATCAACACAGCTTGCTATCAACACTACTTGTTATCAACACAGCTTGCTATCAACACTACTTGTTATCAACACTACTTGTTATCAACACTACTTGTTATCAACACAGCTTGCTATCAACACTACTTGTTATCAACACAGCTTGCTATCAACACTACTTGTTATCAACACTGCTTGCTATCAACACTGCTTGTTATCAACACTACTTGTTATCAACACTGCTTGTTATCAACACTACTTGTTATCAACACTGCTTGTTATCAACACTACTTGTTATCAACACTGCTTGTTATCAACACTACTTGTTATCAACACTGCTTGTTATCAACACAGCTTGTTATCAACACTACCTGTTATCAACACTGCTTGTTATCAACACTACTTGTTATCAACACTGCTTGTTATCAACACTACTTGTTATCAACACTGCTTGTTATCAACACTGCTTGTTATCAACACTACTTGTTATCAACACTGCTTGTTATCAACATAACTCGAACGAAGGAACTGTAGAATGGTTATCACGAACCTTTAACCCATGCGAGTGGCGGCCATTGTGGTCACGTGGTTACGTTGCCTTGGAGAAGTAAGTTGAAGCCAATAGGGAATATGCGTCATCTTTTTTTAGCATTTTACTAGATTAGGATTAACTTCCTGAATACAAAAATATTTTATTTCGATGACATAGAATAAAGTTTCATTTATAAAAATGAGCAGATAGTTTCACACATATTTATGGCGGGAAAAACGGGGCATACGTCACTATTCATATATCAGCAATCAACCAATCATAAAGTGATAAATAAAATAACGCTTATTTGGAAATTATCATATCCAAAATCGTATAAAATCGAATTAATGTCTAGTACGCCTTATAATTAATTTTGAAGTCCAATTACTATTAAAAACAATTATACCAAACCTATTTTCATAGAATATCAGTAAATATTGGGTGTTGTTATACATATGAAGCAGACTTGACAACGGCTGAGTACAAATTTTGACAAGGTTAGCTTGATGACCTTGAAAATTTGTTTGTTTCGTCTAGGAAGCGGTGGCAGAGTCATTCATATAAGCAGTGATTTATATGAATTGTGACGTCACATACCGTTTAAAAATAATAGTGCGGGAAACAGATAATCACAATCTTTGAACATTTATAGAAGTATAATGAGTTAATTTTAAAACTTTTAAATTAGGTTTCTGATGTCTTCAGATGAATAACAATATATTTCACGTACTTTCAGAGCTGTAGAAAATTCATGCACATTCCCTATTGTATAGAAACAAAATACCTGTTGCGTTTTCTAAATAAAATTGATTTGTTTGGTAATTTGTGATTTTGATATAAAATTTACATGTATTTTTAATTCTAAATACTGATGTTATACAATTTAAAAATCATACCTGATCATCATGTTATGCTTAACATTATATATGAGACCAGTATGGCTGTTGTGACTTAACGCTCAATAATAATATAATCTTAGGTATAACTGATTTGATTTTATAAGAACCCTAACACTATTCTGACACTATTTACTTGAATGATACGAAATGTGTACACGAATACACTAAAGCTCGATGCATAAATTAGCTTTAGTACGTTTGTATGTGTATGTATTTAAACTTTAAAGGTGCACAACATAAAAAGTAATTAATGATTGGTATTTGTGATGAAAGTAAGCCAAAGCCATATTAAAAACTATACTATCGAGTTTCAATTCCATCTACTCAAATTGAAAGAATTGATTTCCTGTGGGAATGGGATATACTCTCGTTTATTAGCTTTGCGCCTAGTTGCACAGTATACGGTGGGTATTGCCACAGGGACCACCCCTTTATGTAGGCGTCGCTAGCTGGGTCACATTCAGGGGTTGGCAGGCATAAATACACAGTGCGTAGTGCGCACGCACATTGGTGCATAGCTGCACTCTACAATAATTAGTTTGTATTATTTGTGTAGCACTCGCTGAGATGAAATAATTTGCCGTTATAGCGAGTCAGTCATTTTCATATTAAGCCATGTACGTATAGTAGAAACTGTGTTACTGGACCTATCTTGCTAGTTAGTGTAAGTTATTAGGAAACTAGCCCCGAAAATCAGCTGTGACTGCCATTTTTTCACTTTGACTACGGTTTCGACTGTTTTTTATTTTGTTGGTATGTATAAGCTGCGTAGCAAAAGGGGCTAAAATATGGCCGTCAATTTACAATACTAAAAATAAGAATTGCGGACGTAACGTCTCCAACAATGTTACAGGTTGATTATAATTATAGGCTATGGTCCTTAAGGAAAAGAAAAGAAAAAATAAATATGTTTAATAAAAAATAATTGAGTTTATGTCCAAAGTAACGCAACGCATTGAATGTTTATAGGGTTATACGCGTATATAGTTTGTCCTTACCTTTACAATACAATACAGTGAAATACAGTTCAAATAAAATACATGTTAATATTGTTGTTGAAAAAGGGGCCCGCATTTAAATACTCAAATTAGATTTCTGAAAAATATGTTGTTCATCAACATATTTTTGGGGGTTTACTACACACTCAGATACCCTTAATGGTGAATAGTTCTCGCACGTGAGCATTAAGGGTAAACGTATCTCCTGAATGTGACACATGTGCGCTCATTGGACGCAGCAGGTCCCGAGTCCAGGAAACATTCTCTGGTGGAAAACAAACAAACTTTACGCTGAGTATCGACGGTTTTGTTGACCACGACTAAAAGTTCGGCTAGAAAACAGATGTGGCTTCTTCTTCTTCTTTGCTTCTTTTTCTTTGAGACTGACAACCCTCGCCGAGACGACGAATAGGGGCGGATTCACTTCTAAGTTGTTGTCAGACATAAGATAAATATAATGATGGTAGAAATAATTTAATTTAAAATACGATAAAAATAAAAAAAGAGTGTATTGTTGAACGGTCGAGTACCAAACCATTCTTCCTATGTTTTTTTGCATTTAATTTTTAATACAATCTACATACTTTAGTGTTACAAATACAGACATATTGTGAGTTTCTGTCCCGTGCTTAGAGTAGGTCTATACCTGCTCTAAGGTCCCGTGCTTACTTACACCACTTTATAACCGGTCACTCACGCAATACAGCTGATCCTCTCAACAAATCACCCTCGTTGTGTATTAAATACAATCAACTCACTTGTGTTTTATTTTCTTTTGGTTTCAGACAAGAGATTCGTGGACATACTTGGGTGAGTTTCAATGGTTTAATCTGATTTAGTATAAGGCTATTGCTATACATTGTTGTCTTTTGTGTGTAATCTAAAATACAGAAAGAGAGAGAAGGAGAAAGGAAGAGATAGTCATTTAACATAGTTGCCAACTTTCCCGCGTGAATCTTTCGCTCCAGTTGATTCTTCTCTAATCTCGGCTTCGTCGTCAAACCAAACCTTATCCACCGTGAATGTAACTTAATTGTCGAGATCGTCTTTTGATAAGTGGTACAGTCTGAACAAGCAATACGGCACACTATACTATACCATCCAACCCAACGTCTTGGAGCAAGCACACGTTGTTATACTGGCCACGCCGTAAGAAGCAAGATGTCCCTTAAAATTCTCAGAAGAGAAGGTCGCTCCACACGGTCTATTTAAACGATATTCACCTCGAGATTGCCCCATAGCTACATTTTTATTGTCCACTGTATTGACTGCACCAACCGTGAATGGATCCCACCACGTCTGACAACATGCGGGCGATATTGTCACTACAATACCTGAGGCAAGAGAACGGGATGCAACTAGATTTAGGTTGGTAGTTGTCACACGCGTCACTTCCCTATTACATAATCCGTGACGACAACACCTTGCAAGTTAATTGGACGCGACTATACCATTATTATACTGCGTTTCTATTACTGGCGTGAAAACTGCTAGGGTTGGCTTTAACAGACACCGATGGATAACTGCTCTGATCATGACCTAGATGTTTTATGCCATTAAAAACCAGCGTAATGGATTAGTTACTAATGGAGCTAACAAACCACTTCATTGATTAATCCCCTTAGTCCCTGTAGTAATGCTTATTACCTCGTCAGAGGCGCGCGTAGTAACCATGTATGCTTTCAGTGATTTTTTAAAATTAAAATTTCGTTTTTATAGGGCACTAGCAACACCAAAAGACAACAATGAAACAAATGTATTGAATCGATGGACAAACAACGAGCTGTCAATTATTTCTTCTGATTTTGGAAAACAAAACAAAAAACAAACAAATACACATACAAAACTTTCACTTAGTCGTTGTCTATCATTAAAAGTTTAAAATGGCGAGCAGTTACTATTGCTTCACTTTTTTTTTATTTCTAAGGTTGCAATTTTATTATTTTGACAGCTGATTGTTTGTCCATCAGTTCAATTCATTTGTCCGATTGTTGTCTTTCGGTGTTGCTAGTGCCCTATTGTTGATCATTTATTTTCTAGTCTCTTTTAGGGTTGAAAGATGTGAGAACAAAATTTTGGTTTGTTAACAATTTCGTTTCAATGTGTGCCAAATGTTTAGATAATATTATTATTCAATAGCTAACTGCCGATGGTTTGCTTTTTAGTGTTATACAAACTTGAATTTTAAAAAGGTTACTTCGTTTTAATATAAATGATGTGGTTGAGCTATGGAACTCGCCTATCTAGAGTTTTTCTTCCCTGATTCATTCAAAGACGCGAAAAACATAACATATATAAATTGCTCGGTCTTTACAAACGCACTGTTAACAGCTGACGTGTTCTCTCACGATACCACTGCGCTCTGGCGGCTGTGTGAAAAGCTTTCAGCTGTGCAGCCTGCACTCTTGCGGCTGTGCGCAAAGCTTTTAACTATGCAGCAGTGCGCTCTGGCGGCTGTGTGAAAAGCTTTCAGCTGTGCAGCCTGCACTCTTGCGGCTGTGCGCAAAGCTTTTAACTATGCAGCACTGCACTCTGGCGGCTGTGTGCAAAGCTTTCAACTGTGCATGCGCCGCAAACTAGGGAAACCTCATCAGATGATCAGACTCATTCTAATTTTAAGCTTTTTAATTCGTGTGTTTAAATTAAACGCAAGATAAAACAATTAAATAACATTCTTCTCAAAAAACTCGTTTTTAAAGTAAACATTTCGAGAATTACAAGCAGGCAGCACGAAAATGTGTTTAACATCCGTTTTAATTAATTACCATGCTTTTGAACGACCTACTAAAGTCGTTCTCTGTTTGAGTGTTTTTTTTATTTCACACCACCCAGGTAATTTGTGCAAATACAAGTGTGCAAAAGGCATATTATATTAAAAAAATAATATCATTTTTCATAACTTATCAGGGTTTGAAACTTATCTCATTTCTCTGTATATTATTGTTTGCTAGACACCGTATTGCTGATAGTTTTAGCTGTGCTTATCTTTGTTCTCTTATCAAATCGTGAGTGTTTGTTTTTATTGTTGAATGATGTAGGGTCTACAACGTTACGGTTGTATGTCCATTTACCATGCTGTACCCCCGATACTGTAAAAATAAGGTCAAAAAATAAACTTTTTTTTGGTTCTTCAAGAGAATTTAATGCTGCTTCTTCTAAACATTACTTTCTTCCAATAAATATTTCCATTATACAAATGTTCTTAATTAAGTTTTATGTGGTGTTGCATCACACAATTCACATTTAAATCCAAATATTTGAAAATCAGAAATATTTGTAGAAATAAAAAACAATCATAAGTCATAAGACAGAGCACTATGTTTTAAATTCTGTAGATAATAACATATTTTGGTTTACGCTGTGCCCATTCTTAAGCATTTCAAACCAACATAAATGGAGGTATTCAGCAGGAGGTGTACGTACAATGTACATCCTTCGATCTCAACGTGCATCACAATATTTGAGTTGAGTGAATGCGATAGTTCCCCGTATTTGTGCGCTAGGCTACAGTATCAGTGTCAGTATCACTTGGTTTCCGCGGGCGCTGTCAGATATTGTTCACCCAAGCGAGGGGGTTAGTAAGTGTATATCCATGTTTCCACACAGCCCTTGAGAGGGTAAACAATAATAGCTGCTCAACATACACTTTGAGTTGGAGCGCAGAACTGAGCAGCTGTGTAGAACCAGGTCCGGGTTCGAATCTCGGGTATAACGTGTATTTTTTTGTTATACACTTACTATATTATATTTATTTATTCCATTAAAGTGATACATCTTGACGGAGCTCTTTGCTAGCCTAATGAGCAAAGAGAAAGCCAGCGTTGACAACTCATATTTAAAAACAGATTTTACATTTGGTCTTTGACTTTGGAAGCATTTACTTATATTTTACTTTGGAGTAAAATGAATATCAGAAGAAAATAATTTTATTTGAGTGTTTCTCCACTGAATTCAAGTTGTTTTATTTGAGTTATACTTCGTTAAGCGTAATATTAATGATCACTATTAACAACTGACAAATATGTTAAAGTGTTGCATGAGCAATTTGCGTATGTTGTTGGCAGTTGAGTTATGTTGATCCAAAATACTGTTCAATAATAATCTCTGTTCATCCACCTTAACCACAAACCGTACTATGTTATTACTAGAGATGCAAGAAAATGGTTTTATTTTTCTTCACTTTTCGTTTGAGAAATTGAGAATTATGGTGTTTTGTGGTGTTATTGTTTTTGTAAGCGAAAATCACGTTTTTACATCAAATCATTGATAAAACTACAAAAAGGTTACATTTTCTAAACTATTATATGGCCCTAAATGTATACATAGGCCTATACATAGTGATGGGCGTAAAAGATTAGATTAGACTGCAGAGAAGTAAGTGGTGATGATGCGGACTGCTTATTTTCGCTTTTTATCTCGTAATTCTTGTGAAGATTTGAACGGAAGGGAATACAAAATTACCAATTACTGTTAATAATGGTGTTATTTTGCTAGAAAGTGGCAATTATGGTGTTATATCGGGAATAAACTCATAATTCGTTTTATAAGCATTTTATGGTGTTATTTCGCGAATTGAATCTGAATCCCAGTGATGCATAACGTAAAGAAATGTTAAAACCAGCACTCTAGAGTGTTTTGTTACACTTTTCGTTTTATCGCGCATTGCGAAAAACTTGCATATCTAGTTATTACTAATTAGTTAGTACTCTATTCTTAAACAACGCAGAAACACTTCTTACAAAGCAACAAAGTCGAGAGTACTCTAACTTTAACTCAAGTTACTTTCAAGTCATTGATTCTCCCGACTTCAAAGTCAAACATTAATTTTGCCACAGTAGCAAACACACAACGTCTATTTTAATTAGTACTCTACATAGTTTCGAAGTAAACTCATTGCACAGCTAAAGTACCTACCATCGAAGTAAGTTATACAGATCTCGTGATATATATGTCTCGCAAACAACGTTAACTAACTTCCTAGCACATTATTGCACCGTGCAGAGCAAACAAACAACCCTGGTGCAGTGAGATCGCGTTGTGTTCAGCCGGGTGTGATCGAGAACCGGACAATGTTTGACGTGTACAACGGGAACGAGATCTAGAAGACAGAACAATGTTTGGACTTGACTAGAAACAGAGTCACTATAAACACTAGTGACAGAATCTCTGTTTTTTTACGTGAACTAATGTTCATTGACGTAAATAACTTGGAGAGTTGTATTCTTGTGAGGGTTTGTTTTGAGAGTTGAAGGTTGAAACGCAACGGCGAAGTTGTAATAGCTTGCTGAAGGGGAGAGAGTAAAAAGAAGCACAAGTTGTAACTGTCCAGTATGTTGGCTGTTTGGTTATGACATCAGAATTCTCTGAGGTACATTTCAGAGAAATAGTCGGCGCTGTAATAAAAATAAGACTTGAATACCGCCGGTCTCGTGACTGTTACTTTCGTGCGTGCTGTTTTAAATTAAAAACATTAAAGTCTATTAATTATAACGTTTTAAACTCTAACCGCAAGTGTTCTGAAAACTTATACATGCGTTTAATGTTACGTTTTACGGTAAAGTAAGAACAAGTTGGTACATTAGTTTCTAGGGTTTCTGGGTAACGCAACGAGCGCTATTGAATATCCTTGATACTGTTAGGTATTTTGCTGGTGTATTTATAATAAGACGGTTATCTTTGCAGCCGTCATAGCAACGAAACTCATAATAAATCATAATATATTAAATTTACTTACTTCACAAATATACTTTTATTTATAGTTATTATAGCGTTGTTCATGCAAACTCGTAACGTGTTCAGACGTGCAACGTGACAATTATAAACATATAATAACTGAGATGCCCACATCAGCATAACTCATTTGTAGACACGTCATCCTACAACATAAACTAAATCATATTTTAAACAACAGAGGACAGCCATGGTTGTATTAACTATTTCGAAATATGAGGATTTTTTTTGATTTTTAGAATATTTAACGTGCAGCAGAAGATATAAAGCAGGTAGAACCACTTGTGTTACATTTTACATGAATCATTAGCTAAAAAGAACAAAAAAAAAACAGATGGTAGGTAAAAACAGTAAAACGTAGTTTAATTTTGATTGATCTAGTGTGGTCTAGTCTTATAAAATAACGATACCAAACCAAAAAGCAAATAATTTGCAAAAAAAAGGCCAAACTCAAAACGTAGAAGATTAACCGTTACAAACCAAAGAGAGCATCACGTACAAAAAACGCCTATTTCAAAAGAGGCTCTACATTTAAAGGGGTGATATCTAAATTTGTGGCCAAGCCAATTATTTTTTCCAATATATAAATATAGTGATTATTGAAATATAATAAACAATTCTTTAAAGAGTTAGTCAGATGAAAAACCTTAAAAAACTATCATTTGTATAAATCCACCCTCAAATATGGAAAACATGACAAGAAGATACCATACTTTAAAAGCAGGCGGTTAAAAAATGAAAGAAAACGCGATTTTTTGGCTTGTTGCTACCAAGTAGCGCCTAGCAACTCTTCTCATGGTAATTCCCATTTACAAAAAATGTTGCCTCGATATAGTAAAACCACCGCTAAAATAGGGCACTTATCAAAAATCGATCACGAGGTTTAATGTGCATCGTTTCACTACCAATAACATACTTCTTAGTACGAACGTGTACTTGTACAAAATGCCCTGCAATTAATTTTCTTGTGACTTGATGTGAAGAAAAGTTGCAATCTGTTTTGAGCGGTACTGTCCGCAGTCGCCGAGTGTTTCACGGAGCGCTGGCTGGACTCGTATAACACAATGAGTGCTCTGTCTATCAGGCAGGCGTTAGCGACCTCAGAACCGATACAGCTGTACTACGCTTTAGAAGAAAAATGCAGCAGAGCTTGCGAAGTGAATCTTATAGAATAGCTAAATGTTCACTATTTTTTTTCTTGCATTGAAGCAACCTATATCAATTTTATTTTACACATAACTGAATTTCATGAACTTATGACTCATTGGTGATTTTTTAGTTTATCATCTGACTAATCCTTTAAATGTTTACATCACTTAATAATTGATAAATAAATATATTACCAAATACCAACCATTATAAAATTAAATTGACTTACTGAAACTTGACTTATTGATTTTTGATTGGTCTAGTCTTATAAAATAACGATAAGTAAGCTGGATAGCAATTAACCGTCAGGCTGTAAAAGTGATGCACAAGTAACTATTATCTTTCTCTACACGTACTAGTTGACATGTCCATCTCGATGTGGGGACTATTAACTTGCAAAACACGTAACTGTCCGTGACGGGAAATGAGCAAATTCCATTAACGCGTTTTACAGAAGGTTCGGTTGTCCGCATGTCTTGTTCACTTAGCTACGTCACTCTCATCCAGTGACGTCACAGGCATAGTCTCATGTTACGTCATTCCACAAGCCGTTCATCGGTACAAATGGAAGTAGGCTGCAATCCACATAGCCTACGATTTGTTTGATAAAGTGTTTTTAAATTGTCCCAAAGAAAATAAAATTATGTGGTCCTGTAGAGAATTAAGGCCTCTTTCTTATGAATGTTTATTTGTTCCATTCAATAATTCCGAATTTTTAAATGTTCCTTATTTGATGTTTCTGACCACCTTTCACACCTAATTAAGAACATTTGAAAAAGGAAATTTTATATCGAAAAAAAAAAGTAAGAAATAGCACTAAACAATCTATCTAGAGGATGAGACATATTTTTTATTTTCTTTTGGAATAGTTAAAACACATTTAAATCTATTTTAACAGATCAAAATAGGGTGTTGCTCACGGTAAGTGAACATACAGCTTTAACTTCTTTCAACATCGTCTCTTTGTTTGTGTTGAATATATTTTACTTGGACTTTAATTCAAAATATCCTGTGAAAGACAAACTTAATTCTGCT
The DNA here is from genome assembly GCA_945910005.1 of Isoperla grammatica. NCBI lineage: Eukaryota > Metazoa > Arthropoda > Insecta > Plecoptera > Perlodidae > Isoperla > Isoperla grammatica. The sequence continues at coordinate 54,754,472 of OX246741.1, forward strand.
ATTGAGCGTTCGATCACTTTAGTAGTAGGAATCAAACCCCGTAACTTTTAGATGCGTGTTTGATACTTCTTCATTTTTTATTTGGTGCCAAGAATATTGAATCAAGACGAGCGCATACATTTTCTCTCTTACTTTTTAACGAGACTACCCTTTGCAAAAGATAATTGGGTTTTCCATTTCATCTTCCCCTTTCTTTTTAATGGGCTCTCCGGTTTTTAAAGTAGGAAAACACGGCATATGTTATCATGTACGAAATGTATTATGTGGCTTCTTTGCTGTCGTTGCGTTTCTTCTAATATCACAGAAACAAAGGCAAGATAAGGTTTATCTGTTCCATGTTCAGACTGTTGGTTTTATCGTGATGATAAATAGGGGTTCTTTGTTTTGTACGCTACACGCGTTAATAAACACGCTGAGGATTTATGTGTGCGGATGTTATTCAAAACGGTCGAGGACTAATTATGGAACAATCCATTAATTACAATAACATCTGTGTTTATTCACATATTGAAATTTATTTTGTATTTATTTACATTTACAACACGGTATTACGTGAAAATTTCTCTTTCGTTACTCTTGTTAATTGATTGGCCCTTTAGGGTGGACATTATTACGAGTAGTCCTTAGAGACACCCTACGAGGTACCCTACGATGCACCTACGAGGCTCCTACGAGGCACCTACCAGCACTCAATAAATTCAAAGTTGTTCTGAATCGGCCTTGTTGATTCTGGCATTTGTCCGCAATGTGTTAGCACTGTCCTATCACTGATTTATGTGTTTCGTATTTGGAATATCGATCTTTGATTGGTTATCGCTCACTCGTCGATGGTGTTCGGAGCCTACAGGGTTGGTTTAGTCACTTTAAATTAAAGTGCCCCACTGAAAATCAGTTTAGTTACTGAGTGGGTAGACTCTAAATGTGAATTTATTTATTTATTTTTATTTTTATTTAGGCACCCTAGGAGGGTGCGAATAACATTATATGATTTTTTTTAGTATATGTTTGTTTGTATTTTGAAAAGTATAATAATGTGGATAGTATTACTCAGTTAGTATCACAGACGACTCAGTAAGTGATAGCTTGACATTGTTAGCTAACTATTTGAAGTCTTTGGTGGAGGTGCCGGGTAGACATTGCTTTATGGTTTTATTCATCATAAACAGTTATAAAACTTATTTACAAAGGCTGAAAGATACAAATATACAATATTTAATTGAAACAATAATAAAACACACCTAACGATTACATAAAGAACAAAACAAAACTTGCCAACTGTAGAAATATGCAACATTTAAAAGTATTGTGAGATTTGTTGTAGGCCTACTTGGCTTATGAAGAAACTTTTACTTATTTGATTATGTCTATAAAATATACTTGTAATTAATTTAGTTTCAATGTTTTGTTGTATATTCTAGGAAACGGAATATATTTTAAACGGTGCAGACTAACTTAGTAAACTTATTACTTTTAGTTATTCGAAATAGGATCTAAAAATATTAATTTTATCACCCGTAACACAAAACGTTAACCACTGGTAAGCTACAATCTAGCGTTATAAAGACACGTGTGGCCACTAGTTGTTTCATGTTATCAATATTACATAGTTGTCAGGTTTACTCCGGCTGATAAATGATCAACAAACAAACCAGCTCAAGCGAGTTTAAATTGAAAATTTACGACTATTATCAGCCAAACCCGGTTAAACTGAAAATTGAAATAAACTTGCCCCCATTCCTGAAGTAAACACTGTAAATCTCGAGGGTGAAAAGAAGTAAAGTATAAGCACTGATTATTTCTCTTTTATGTTTCTGATGTACCGTTATGTTTGCAGCATTAGCTTTATAACATATCTGGTTTTAACTGTTAGCTTACCCATTAAAAAGTAAACCACAAGTTGCACTGCAGTATTTATCCATTTTCATCTTTTTAAAGGTTTCTACTAACATTCGCTCATGCAATAATGCAAAGCAATACTATAAGCACCTTGTTTTGCGAATCTGTTAAATTCATTATCAAGACATTGTTCCTTCACGGTAAGAATTTTTGTTTTTGTATATTAAAAGTGTTTAAAAAATGCCATCCAATACATTGTTGTGTTTAGTAATTATAATTGGAAATTTTTCTATCCGAAAACGTTACTTTCAAAAATTAGACTTCACGGGTGTCCGAGTTATGGTGCTTTATCGGATTTCATCCGTAGCACTTTTTTGCCGGTATTTGTAAAATCAAGTTTAACTAGAGCCCTTCCGCGTGGCAGTGCTGTTTTCATGTCGCCACATTTGTGATGCTAATTCTACAAGTCGCGTAATAAATTAATAAGTTATCTGTCTTAACCATAGGTTATTATCTAACATGGCAGATTAACGCTAACATTAAAAACGTGCAAAATTTCTGGTTTGAAATTTGAATCATAACTCGTTAATGCTACATAACATCAAAACTGGGAAAAATTGTCTCAATTTGGGTTTGAAAGAACTGAATTCTGTTAAAAAAAAAACTTTTCTAACAATTACAATATTAAAAATATTTTCACATAGTATTCACCTCTTATGAACCTTAATTGAGTCCGGTTTTCACTTGTTTGATGTGAGGTATCATTTTCGAAATATAATAAGAAATGTAAATGTTAATTTAAAAAGAAAGAAAAATAAATATTAATATTGGTGGTAATCTTTCCTGCTAAGGTGTTTTGTTTACCTGCGGGGTAGACGACGATGGTTGGTCGCTTGTTGTGGGGGGCGGCAGCGGGTCCGGGGAGGGTGACCCCCACCCCCACCCTTCCATCCACCTCACTGGACATGGAGGGAGTCCCCGATCACAGCATCATCAGCCTACAACACAACACACATTGGAAATATAACACACACACTTTACTCTCACATAGTTTATGCTTCCCAATTCTCAATTTGGGCAACAAATTTAGAAAAAATTTTAATAAAAATTTTGAATTTTTTATTGATTCTTTACTATAATTTGTTATTTCATTACAAAACACAGGAAAACTAGTTTTTTATGTTCTACTATAAAAGGATTTGGCGACACATAAGATTCCGCTAAACGTTTTGATCAAAATCAACACTCGGGTATCAAACGTTTCGTATGAGGGTCAATCTAGTTCCTGCCTAGCATTAGGTATATATATTTGAGTATCTATAGGCCTAATTATATCTCTTATTATCGTTCCTTGTTATGGCGTCAATACAAATTGCCATATATACATTTTATATATTATTTAACTTGAAATATTTGTAAAGCTATAGTGAATACAATGTAAAAACAATGTAACAGAGCAGAAGAGCTCAAAACATGGAAATAAATTACAATTACAATTACAATGGAATAACTTCTACTCTGAGCCTAGCTCTTCATTTGATGCGGGTGGCGGTGGGCGGGGGTCAAAGGTCACGCTCGCGGCAATCTTTTTCTTCCACTTACAATCATACAAGGTTCTAGTTTGCGTAGTTATGGTTCTTGATATCTCACAATTCTATAGTTTACATGTACAGTATTCTAAAGTACCCCAACTCGTTGAATTTCTATTATGAACAAAAATTCACATTTTCTAGTTGGAAAATCATAGAGTTTGAGATTTTTCATACACACCAACATACACATTTTTGAAAATTGCCTACCGATATCGGTTTGCCTATCTATAGTTTACTACATTATGTAGTTTGAGATAAACCGAATAGGCACCACAGGTTGACTTCACCGTTATCCGTACAGTGAGGCATGGTTTGATATGATTTGTGCTTCTGGGTGTGAAGTAGCCAGCCCCCATGTCACAACCACAGACAGCCCTTCACGTGGTAAACATGATGGACTGGTAACGTGTGCTAGCTTCGTTTAGTATTTGGTCTAGAGAGGGGTGGATGGTTGTTTCGTGTAATTATTCATGGCCTTGTGGCTGCTTGTATGTTCCGAGGAGCGGTGCCCTAAAACGTATCTTCTGGTAGAAATTTCAGGAACGTCATAACAATATTGTACGACAACATAGAGAAACATTTTGCGCATATCAAGTTCATTCCAAATGTAGAAAGAACATTGAATTAAATATTGTTATACCGTTATTTCCTACGAACCTTTGCACGACAATGTTGTATACTTTTTAGTCAAAATTCGAACTTTTTAAATAATAGTTAAAAATTCTCAAGCTGTAAGTTTTTTTTAAAACTTCATGGTTATCTCTGCTAGTTCCTGGTTTATGTCCCTGCGTGTAGCCTATGTTTCAACACGTACACAGACAGCCTAACCTCATTGTGGTTGGCATTAAGTTTATGACACTTGAGTTGGAGTAGACAGGCAGCTTTGTCTGCGTCTACCTACCACACACACTGTCTTATTACGCACGTTACCACATTAACAATGTTGAAACTTTTGATGTAGACAAGTAGCTTTGTCTAGGGCCATACACACATCTATTGTTACGCATGTAGCAACATTAACAATGTTGACACGCGGCGTATGAGCGTGGGACAAGTAATACAGAAATTACAGAAATTCGGCTAACACAAATAATACTGTTGTTATTATAGCGGGGAAATAGAATAAGTTGAGACAAAACTTGTCGTGCCTGATCTGTACAACGTATTTGCTAATGGAATAAGAAATGTATGAAAAAAAAGGTAAAATAAATGCTTCGCTGTGAAATTGAACAATTTTAAGCTTCCTTCACGTAATTTCGACTTTCGAGGGACATTACTGTCGTAAGTTGCTAAAAACAGTGTCTATCTAGTGAACTACATCAATCACTGATGCTCGCATAGTCGCGTTGCATTCTGGGATAGATAGCGTGAAGGAATCTCATCTTATCTCGTCCATGAATAAAACAACGAAGAAACACGGCCCAACATTGACTGACGCTCGCTGGGCTGGAAGTAGTTGCTATTCACAGAGCCACAGTAGCGACAAGGTCTGGGTTACAGAGGCAGGGCTTCATTGTAAGACAGCTACAGCGATTGGCCGAAAGTAGTTGCTATTCAGAGAGCCGCAGTAGCGACAAGGTCTGGGTTACAGAAGCGGGGCTTCATTGTAAGACACCTACAGCGAGTGGCCGAAAGTAGTTGCTATTCAGAGAGCCGCAGTAGCGACAAGGTCTGGGTTACAGAGGCGGGACTTCATTGTAGACACCTACAGCGAGTGGCCGGAAGTAGTTGCTATTCAGAGAGCCGCAGTAGCGACAAGGTCTGGGTTACAGAGGCGGGGCTTCATTGTAAGACACCTACAGCGAGTGGCCGAAAGTAGTTGCTATTCAGAGAGCCGCAGTAGCGACAAGGTCTGGGTTACAGAGGCGGGGCTTCATTGTAAGACACCTACAGCGAGTGGCTGAAAGTAGTTGCTATTCAGAGAGCCGCAGTAGCGACAAGGTCTGGGTTACAGAGGCGGGGCTTCATTGTTAGACACCTACAGCGAGTGGCCGAAAGTAGTTGTTATTCAGAGAGCCGCAGTAGCGACAAGGTCTGGGTTACAGAGGCGGGGCTTCATTGTAAGACAGCTAGAGCGAGTGGCCGGAAGTAGTTGCTATTCAGAGCGACGCAGTAACGACAAGGTCTGGGTTACAGGGGCGGGGCTTCATTGTAAGACAGCTCCAGCGAGTGGCCGGAAGTAGTTGCTATTCAGAGCGACGCAGTAGCGACAAGGTCTGGGTTACAGGGGCGGGGCTTCATTGTAAGACAGCTACAGCGAGTGGCCGGAAGTAGTTGCTATTCAGAGAGCCGCAGTAGCGACAAGGTCTGGGTTACAGGGGCGGGGCTTCATTGTGACATCTACATTGAAACGTGTTCTTCGTAGTTTAAAATACGTAAGAGTGCTAGAATCACACAACCAGACACTCACGAACTAACCCGAAAGGACGTCGTTAAAGAAGACATCTTACCTACCCTTAGTTTGTACAGATCGTAGAGTGACCCAGTAACACACTTCAAGTGTTGTCGTAACTACATCTGCTCATGTAGCTCCGAGGGGGTGAGATGGACGGACTAGGCGAGATTAGGTTCACATTTAGCTCCGTCCGTCCAGTTCAACTCTACTCGAGTTGATTAATATGCACACGTCGGGGATGAGTTAGAGAACATGACGACCCAATTCAACTTAGAGTGCAGATAACATTACTCAAAACTGTACGTTCATTCTATGCATGTCAAAACGAGATATTACGGGTTGATAACTAAAATTTAAAACAATTTTATTATTTACTAACTTTATAAAATGAAAACATAGTAGGTATTTCATTTAATTTATTAATTTTAGAGCAATATATTTTATTACTCAGGGGAGAATTTAGATCCTAACAAAATATATCGTTGTCTGATTAACAAATTTATTTTAAGATTACTCCATGTAACGTCTTTAAAAACATTAGCATACATGATATATCTAAAGGAACACACAACGAAATATATAAACAGTAATTAATAACTGTGGTTAGTTGTCAAACATCTACTAGTATTTTTTGCCCACCCTATAAATAATACCATTTCTGATGACTGCGTTCATTTTTCCATCTCATCGAAACAAGAATTGAAAACAGATCGAGTTCAATTTTGAAAAACGCTTCTCGAATACCTCAGTTTGCAGCACTGCTCGTAAATATGTACGCGCCATCTCCGCAATGTATTTAAGATTCCTTCCAGTAGAAAGACACCGCCTTGTTGTTTACTCGGCCGAGTCTGTAATTTAGTCTATCGGGTTTTCAATCAGACGAATCCGAGCGCTTTGGATTAGCATTGTGTGACGTAATGGGCGGAAAAAGAATAGCAATGAAACCAAAGAAGTTGGTAAGAATGCGATCCTCTCGAGAGCATTTACGAGTCAACTCGTAGGCAGGATTTTTAATTACTTGTTTTCGATACCATATGTACAGTGTTATACAAAATTAATACCAAATTGTCAAAAAGGATTGAAAACAAGAGCGTTTGGAAGTAGTCATTTTACTGCTAAAACAGGTGGGTTTATGCACGTCGGTTTCGGCAGTCGGTAGTCGGTTTCGGTAGTCAGCAAGTAATAATCTTATGAGTTTCTTGTCCATCGTGTATGTAGTAATGTAAGCGTCGGCAAGTCGTTACCTGAAGTCGGCAAGAGATGGTCAACATTCATTCCTTACATGACTCGGTAAGGATCTAGCCAATCACAATTCAGGAGAAGACTTATAGCCAATGACAACTGTTTTCATGTGAGATGCGTGTTTATAGTTCGACATATTATTATTATTATTATTATTATTATTATTATTATTATTATTATTATTATTATTATTATTATTATTATTATTATTATTATTATTATTATTATTATTATTATTATTATTATTATTATTATTATTATTATTATTATTATTATTATTATTATTATTATTATAATCTTTAGGTTAGAGTTTCCCGTTACCCATTGGTCGGTAAGAATCTCTTCGGTCTGCACAAAAACACCAGTAAAGCCACTTGCCCATACTAAAAAGACTTGCCGACTACCGACTGCCGACTACTTTAGTTACATAAACCCACCTTTACACTCGTCAGTCCACACGCCTAAACCGATAATGGGATTTCTCTCTAATTTTACGTATGTGTATAAAAGTGTCAAATTGATGACGTTCATTACGAAAACATAAGACATTAATCCTGAAAGAGCATATTGAAAATGATAAAATATGTAAATTTGTACACAAGGTATTTTCAATGTGTGCAAATTTATATATTTTATCATCCGAATGCTCTTTTTTTATAACAGCCATTCCGTATGAGAGTTTGACTCGTAAACGCTCGAGAAGGCTCCACACAGTAATATCATTGTATCATGGCTCCAGCCCATGGTCTAAGGATAATATCATTGTATCATGGCTCCAGCCACCCCATGGTCTAAGGATAATATCATTGTATCATGGCTCCAGCCCATGGTCTAAGGATAATATCATTGTATCATGGCTCCAGCCCATGGTCTAAGGATAATATCATTGTATCATGGCTCCAGCCACCCCATGGTCAGTGTTGCATTACCAACTTGGCGTTTGTTCTCGTCGTTGTCGTTGTCGTTGTCGTTGTCGTTGTCGTTGTCGTTGTCGTTGTCGTTGTCGTTGTCGTTGTCGTTGTCGTTGTCGTTGTTGTCGTCGTTGTAATTTTGAGTGACGGGTAAATGACACGGTCATAGGTTTGTCAGGAAATGTAGAGAAGTGAAGAGGGAAGGCTGCTGAAAAAGGGGTCAAGGTTTAGAGTGGGTAATTATGAGACGTGACGTGGGTCATCATATTCGTGCTCTGATCTCATCGGAGGGGTGTACAACGCTAGACTTGCGAGCAACCCTGGCGACCCTGCAAGGCGCTCGTTATAGTTATTCTCACGTTGGTACCAATTAAGGGGAGAACATTGCCAACGTGTCGCCGAGAAAATTGCTTCTGTGTATCAGGGGTTGCGGACATCTGGTGCCAACCTCTCGAAGCTCATTTTAGCCCGGGGTGTCGCCAGCTGCGGCTTGGCTATTAGCATTATCGGAGACAGACAGACAGACAGACAGACAGACAGACAGACAGACAGACAGACAGACAGACAGACAGACAGACAGACATACAGACAGACAGACAGACAGACAGACAGACAGACAGACAGACAGACAGACAGACAGACAGACAGACAGACAGACAGACATCGCACAGAGGGATGGCAAGTGTGAAGAGAAAGTTAGATAGTAACAAAAGAATTTTTTTTAGATTTGTTGATAAAGGCAACATGAATAAACGAATAACAAAAACTATGCACGAAAGCCCTCTTTGCGGGCACCGGTCACCACGAAGAGGGACCCACTTCAACCGAGTTATAGAAAGAGTTTAGCTAGAGGTACAGTATTTATTATAGGTTCGTTATGCCATATCTTCCATGCAAGCCTTATGTTTGAAGATACAATGTTGTTTCTCCTTAAACTAGAGTTGTCTTAACAAAGCTTTACTGTAAACACATAATTTTTTTTTTTTTTTAGTTATTTTGATTTCAATACAGTCATAGATAATTACGATATAATCATCCATAAATTCATTATATCAGTTCATACGGGTAAGCACATAGTTAGATGTGATATTAGAGAGTAGCAAGGGTTGATATCTAACATGAGGCAACTAACAGATAAGCTCATAGCAAGTAATAAGATACGTGACAGTTAGATGTAAGTACTAAGTAGCTACAGAGAAGAGGTAACACATGAGGACAGATGAGGACAGGAAGATAGACAGACAGACAGTTGAATGTGCAATGGAAGCTAACAGGCAGAATACAGTTACATTAATAAACCCTCTACGTACATTAGTGTATCATTAATAAACCCTTAGCGCGTGAGTTGTCGGAGTAGCCACATCCTAGGCCGGACGTGAGTATAAGTGACACAGGAAGGATGTTGACACACTTAGTATAGCCACCCGCGTTGTGTTAGCAGACAGACAGACAGACAGACAGACAGACAGACAGACAGACAGACAGACAGACAGACAGACAGACAGACAGACAGACAGACAGACAGGCAGACAGACAGACAGACAGACAGACAGACAGACAGACAGACAGACAGACAGACAGACAGACAGACAGACAGACAGACAGACAGACAGACAGACAGACAGACAGACAGACAGACAGACAGACAGACAGACAGACAGACAGACAGACAGACAGACAGACAGACAGACAGACAGACAGACAGACAGACAGACAGACAGACAGACAGACAGACAGACAGACAGACAGACAGACAGACAGACAGACAGACAGACAGACAGACAGACAGACAGACAGACAGACAGACAGACAGACAGACAGACACTATACATAGTGCTTCATTTCCATATCAATTAACAAGCATTGTACATCTACATCACAACATATTGTAATACCGTAATATGCATTACGAAGCTAGAATGAATTGTATAGCAATAGTGATGTTCAATCTTGGTCCTATATTGCGTTACGTATGTAAATATTACCAAATGCCATCAAAATAAATATAGGATCAATTTTATATCGTATGTTAGCTAGAGAGCTTTTTGATATGGAATAACTATAGTGAATAGATAAGGACCCTATTCCATCACAGGTATCATAGAAATTGCTTTCATTCGTCAAGTGAATGCTGGGTGTTACTCCTTAGAACGTGTTCACATTAATATGCAAGCATCGTTCACCCAGCTAATCACCTCAAGTGGGGCTAGAAGCTATGAGCCGTACAGAAAGACATTTTCAATGAGGACAGGAGGCCTACATAATCTTTTCTATAACCACTCCCCAGTCACAGATACATGTACTTTAGTTAGATTGTTCTGTTCTAAACAGGAATGGGATACTGGAGATTCTGAATTAGAAGCCAGAATGAACTCACAGCAACGCAACCAAATAATTTGTCCGTCTAGTAAAAGAACACCTGGATCTAATATGAGTCCCCTCCCCCAAAGACGGATATATTCCATTAATGAAATCCTCCGACTCGATAAAGTTGGAGCAAGATTAGCGTCAGAGTAATTCAATTAAGAGACGAAGATTATTCTAACTTATTCTAATTTCATCGATACCTCAGGAGGTTAATTCTTGCCAGTTAAGTTCCTCGTGGATAATCTATATATATTGATTCCATGAGAGCTGCAGGGGAAACAAGGTATCAGTTTACTCTCTGCTATTGTAAAGATTTCCAATTACTGAACTGGGAGTCTAGCTCCGTAGCTCGGTTTCAACTAAGGGAGGATATTTGACTGAATGTTGGAAACGGCTTCCAAGATAATTGGACATACATAGTATCATGCTGGCACTAACCGTGGGGTTGATTGTTGACAGTGTTGTAGTAATTATATTCAGCAAAACAACCTATTACCTCTGTACTATTTTCTGCTTCTTACCACACTTAACGACAAAGGGAAGTCTCACTGTGAAGACCGCGCCAAATTAAAGATGTTTTATTAATATCACGCTTCACAAAATTGAAAAAGTGACAACTGCGCGCATAATTTTGGTTTCGTTAGAACTAGAACAGAAACCTAAAAGTTAACAACTATTTTAATCTATATTTTTGTTTTGTAATCTAAATTAATTAACAATAAATAACTTACTACCAGGCAATGATAAAAATATCTTAAAGTTTTAGAATGCAGTTTAGATTTTACGAAACCACAATTACTTCATTCGTGAAGCGTTCTCAAAATGTTAATAAAAAACGTAACTTTTGGGTGTGTACTGAGATTACCCGACCCAGTCCGGTCGAGTCTAAAAGCAAAAGATAAATGAGCCTTTTGCCACCATGCAAAAGTTCAACTCCAAACGAACAATAACAACCACTAAATACAAAATGGACGTCGAAAAAGTTATTTTTTCGTTTTGATCACATAATGACCTTGAAACTTACGCGGATTTGTTTGTGTTCATAGTTAGTCCATCTGCTGGAAGATTCCCGGTTTAATGGATCGCGTTGGGACTTCAAATCAGGGGATTTAACATGACAAACAAACACAGACATACATATTGTAGACATCATTGGTACTAACGTCTAGAATTGTATGTTTTACCATCAAAGCTCTTTTCTTCATTAAGTCTTTGTCGTCCATCTGCCTAAAGAGGTCCAGTAGAAAACAACGCGTTGTGACTTCAAATTACCCAGATCCATCATTATAGGTGATTCAAAGTAGAGACAGCCAGGGTTCCGTTCCGTGTATTTAATTTAAGTTTGATAATGAAAAACGATTCGTTCTTTGTGTATAGAAATACAGTTTGATTACAGGAGGCAACGTAAAGTAGTAAATAGTGTGTTTAGATGTTACTCGAAGTTGATTGTTGTTCAAACAGACTTTTCATTCCAGACATGCGATATAACATTTCATTCTTGACACAATGTCCTCGGCCGAACGAAGTATAATAACCGCCACACTGAAGCAAGGACAATAGACCAAGGGGTATTTTCATGACAAAGCCAGGCCAAAAATAACTTTTATTTGCCCAAATTGCCGCTGATAAGTTGCCTGTTTGTAATATCTGCTTTCAGCCTCGCAAATAAAATCTCGTGTTATCGTGAAAACGATCAATTCTGTTGGTCACAGCTCACTAGAGACCTGGCGAATGCACAGCCCACCACTGTGCACAGTACGATCACTCGGTCCCGACTTCCGACAAAAAATATCTCGATGTTTTTTCTTGTGTGTTTATTTTTCTCTGTGTTTATTTCTTCACAAGTCGCGGCACGGAACTCCCTCGCTCCTTCACAGCAGATCTGTAATGAATCTCCCCCATCACCCCCCCCCCCCCCCCCCCACTCCTCGCCCCACCCCCTCATCCGGAGAATGTGACGTAGTTTGAGCGCGTTCCTTTAGATGCAGAGAAGGGAATTTCGTCCTCTTGCATGATGAAATTGAACTCTTTTGTATTTATTTTAATGAAACTGGGTGAAAATAAATAGAGCAAACTTAATTCGGTTTCGGGAGTAAGTTTGGTTTGATTATGGTCTCACCACCTTCTATTTCTCGCAGCATAAAATGCGTCTTTAAATAATATAATTAGATTCGAATAATCTGACTGCTCTTGTTTTCTTTGTATACATTTTATTTCCCAAAGTTTTATATTTGTTCCATTTTCTGATTATCTTTTCAATTCACACGTTGTATTTAAATAGCTAGGGTAAAAGCTGGAAGAACCAACTCAAACTTAGCCGAGTATAAGTTGGCTCCTTTACGAACACTTCATGAACACCAAAATAGCGACAACATTGTATTTTCTGCAACTTTTTTCGTATAAACTAACGTGTGTTAAGGGAATAAAAACTTGAACATTTCCATATCGCTTGCTAAAAGCGACTATAAGCTATAATATTGCGGGTAAATAGTGTTTTTATGTTTATTTTCAAACATTGTATAAAATCCCTTTTGAAATTCACTCCTTACAAGTATATTTGTATGGATATAAAAGTACCTCACTGAACGGCTGCTGTGATAGCTAAGCTGTGCGATAATTCAGTCCCACGTGTTGGTTGTTAGTCAAGTGTTCCCTCATTGCAGCGCGACCTAGATAGGTAATGCGCGATATGAGCTAACACGGGCGTGTTCTAGAAGAGATATCCAGCATTAACCCATCCATCCATCATTCATTACGGAAGATTCTTCCGTAATTATCTCAAAATCTGTGGTGTATCACGCAGGTATGTTCATATAAGCATAAATTAGATGTAATTAAAGTTAATACGATCAAATGAAATTAATATACTCAGGTCCTCTTACAAATCGCTACTATGTGTGACATTACTCAATTTTTGACATTTATAATTTATAACGTAAGCCCGTGAAACTTCCGTATTTATCTCAAAATATGTGGTGTGTCACGCAGGTATGTTTATATATATTTAAAGCAGATGTAGTTGAGATTAATTGGAAGGAATCAAATGAAAAGAATATACTCAGGATCTCTTACATATCGATACTTTGTTTGAAATAACGTAATTTCCGAATTATAGCCGGTGGTTATTACGTAATTATCTCAATATCTGTGGTGTATCACGCATGAATGGTTATATAAGCATAAAGTTGATGTACTTATAATTAACACGAGGGAATTAAATGCAATGAATATACTCAGTTTCTCTTACAAATCGCTACTATGTGTGACCATACACAATTTTCGACATTAATAATTTATAATGTAAGCCCGTGAAACTTCTGTATTTAACTCAAAATCTGTTGTGTGTCACGCAGGTTTGTTTATATATGCTTAGAACAGACGTAATTGAAATTAATTAGAAGGAATGAAATTAAATGAATATACTCTGGTTCTCCTACAAATCGCTACTATGTTTGACATTATGTACATTTCGAATGACAGCCCGTAAAACTTCCGTAATTATCTTGAAATCAGTGGTATGTCACGCAGGTTTGTTTATACATTCTTAACCTACGCTGAACTACGTATGAATGTCACAATAATAATTTAATCATTTTTTTAGGAATCCCTGTTATAGGGTGCACACAAGCTTTTCTTGATGTGCCCCTCTTCAGGTGACTAAGTATATATTTGTTGTATACTTTTGGACTGCATTCTCATTTTCGATGCAATGCAGCATTCATGAGTTCAGTCTAAAAATAAAACGGCAATATTACTTGTTTTTGTCCTGGGTTGAGGTTTTCCAGCAGCCATGAACACGAACATAGTTCGCACTGGACGTACTCGCACAGAACGGTCGTTAGAAACAGCAAACTAACCGAACCAATGAGCGCATTGCGGTCGACCCTGACAGCAGTATCGATCTATTTTCAACGGAACCTCGATTCGATAACGATAAGTCGCATTCGATAATCAAGTTGAGAGTGTTGTTCGTGTAGTCGGGTTTACGGTTGTGCAGATGCAAGAGAATCATCCATCAATGCAGCTGGATATTAATACCATCACTCGCAGTTATAAATAATGTATGAGGAGGGATTTAAATGTCATCCGAACACAAAACAAAAAAGTGACGATTGATTTAAGCTTAAAGTATCATAATTATAAGTGATCACAACAAGTACCCAGGGCCCGGATTCACAAGAGGTCCTAAGTCTTTTTTTGGTCTTATCTTTAAGACCGGCCTAACCTTCAACCTCTTATAAAACCAGGAAAATATCTTAGAACATATTTTAAAAGATATTATTGGAATGTTCATTATGTCCTTATTCTCACCAGGAATTAGTAACTGTTCATGTGACCTGTGTCTGGTTTTACAAGATGTTCAAAGTTAGGCCGGTCTTAGAGATAAGACCAAAATCAGACTTAGGACCTCTTGTGAATCCGGGCCCTGGTATATAAACTAATGATAATATTAGTAATTGATTCTCATTTTAGATCAATTCAATTTCATTTTTTATTGTTCGATAATTCCACATCATTGCCTATAATAATTAGAGTATAATTCGTTACATCAATGTTTATATACCGACAAAATTAGACGTCAGACTTGTAAGTCAGCAGGTATATTGAATTATTTGCATCATTTGATCTCTTTTCATGTCAGTATAAAACAGCGGTTTTATAGGTCCCAAATCACTCATTTCACTTCAAGTACACTTTCATGTGTCATTTTTAGTGTTTAAACGTAAAATAAACCATTTGAGAGCACATATATAATATGCCACGTTCTTTCACATCTACGTCCAATCCCTTTGAGACTAAAGTAATACTTGGACAGTAAGTAACGTGAGTGACTGTGACAAGTAAGAAATATTGTTGATGTTACAACTGTGAATAAAGAAGTAAACTCAATGACGCGTCGTTATACTGAAAGCATCTTCCTTCCCAGTGAGAATAATATAATCTAAAACCGTCAAGTCTTTGTTAGCAATCTCATAAACTATCGTGTTACGACCATTAAGAGGCATCGCGGCTGTCTTTGCTTCCACGTCCACCCGCTAGATCGCAGCACCGGTCTAGTATCAAGGCCGTGTGACGTAATCCCCCTCAAAGCACCGTACGGCCGCGTTCTTTAGAAATGCGTCCTTATCCGCGCCCTGATAAGACCGTGATTAATGCACTGGTGTAGTCTTAACGTTCGCCCGCTGAATAACGTCAAGTTCTTGACGGAAGGGATGGAAAAGTTTCACTCGCGAGATACACTGGTTGTAAAAGAAAGAAAACTGCCAGAGTCTATCCGCTTGGAAGTAAAAAGTTCTGCTCTGTGATTTTATTTCAAATTGTGCCGTTTCACGTTGTTTTATAACTTGGTGGCGTTGACCTGGGTGTGTGATATAAGTAAGTTATTATTAGTAATAAATAAGCTAAATAAGCTTAATAAGTAATATCAGATTGTTTTAATAATAATTTTATCAAATTGTTTTAATAATAATTTTATAAAATTGTTTTAAACAGATTGTTTAATATTTCGCCGTCTATGGAATAAATGATTGATATGAAGTAACTAGAGCAGTACAGTGGCCATCGGTTATTTCATATGTATTTTGTACAACCCAAATGTTTTCAGCAATAAAGATAATTACGAATATTGTTTATAGGAATACTCATTGTGAAATTAAGAGACACATTGCTAAGTTAATATTTACCTCAAAGTCAAGTAAGTGCAGTTTATGTTCACAAAGCGAATGTAGTCATATATATAGCACACAACCCTACGCGCTCATCAAAAAACTAAAACAAAGTTTTAAAATTGCCCGGAGTGACTTCGCTCCGACCTCATAACTGTATAATGGCAACCCCGTTCCACTACCACAACCTAGCTAGGAGCTATTTCCAGTGTAAATACTTGCACGTGTTTACCTACTGTGTGTTGACAAATGCCCGGCAGGAACGTTGTACACTGCGCGCTTTGGTGTCGAGAGTTTGTGAGCGGGGAATCCCCCTCGTCCGAGCCAATCAGCACGCGCGCACGTAACAGTGTGAACTATGCCGTGGCCTTGAGCGCGTGCATCGTACTTCACTTGGCTGTGACGCATGAATACCTCTAGTCCGAGCCAATCAGCACGCGCGCACGTAACAGTGTGAACTATGCCGCGGCCTTGAGCGCATGCATCGTACTTCACTGCGGTGCCACAGTCGTTTCAGTTCATGTTTGATTGCTTAGGTTCGACGTTGTGGCCTTGTACGCAAGGTGATTATAATTTTATTCATAAGTTGCACGTATGTCACATCTGTGCGCATGGCGGTGATATTTGTGACCAAACTTTGACGTTGCCATCACAAAAATCGTTAGTCTTAAAAATTCAGTCTGTTTTCAAACAAAATTGGTATCTGTGGTAATTGATTTCTTATGTTTACATTTTTAAATTCTTAACTATTCTACTTAGGGCCGGTCTTACAATCTCCTAATAAAAAAGTTATTTGTAGCAATGAAGCTATTTGGAGGATCCAAGGGCTTTGATTGGTGGTTGCCATGGAGAAAACAAGCTATTCGACAAATAAATAGTTATTGGGACATTGTAAGACTGGACCTTAGTAAATTTGAATAATGTCCTTCAACGATCTAGGACAGACCTAGACCAACTGTGTTGCAATCATGGCCGCTGTGACGTCACGTGGGAACTATAGGTTCTTGTTTCACAATTGTGTATACATAGGGGTGAAATGTGTGCCATGCTGGCTGGGTGTGCAGGTATGAATGTGTTGTCATGATAAGGGTGACATTCTTTATGTCATGTCGTCGCCATTGTCGTGTTCGTTGTTGTAAAGTGAACAAGCCAAGTTGCTGACAGAGTCGAGAGTACGGTCAGGGCATCACAGTTGACAGTTGACAGTTGACAGCTTTTAAGTCAAGTTGCCGACAGAGTCGAGAGTACGGTCAAGGCATCACAGTTGACAGTTGACAGTTGACAGTAACAAACAAGTCCAACTTTCTTTGTTTACCACTACAGCGGTATAACTCGCCTAGCTCTACGACTCGCTTATGTACATTATAAAACTCGAAAACTTCTTTCGTACGGTATTAATATTTATGTTGATTTTCCTTCCTTTGTCCATTATGAGTTTCCGATCCCTTTGTATAAGCATTTCCATCTCGAATATTCTAAGTTATTCGTTTGTTTGTCTATTTGTTCTTTGGTTGAAAAATAAACGAAGTGTTACGAGTGGTATAAGGTGAATTATTACTTCATATAAACCTTATCAACTCGTACGTTAAGCAACAAAGAACGAGCGTCTTAAAGAAAAAAAGAAAAATCGTCTCTTTTTATTAACCCTACGGTTTCAAGGATTAAGGCTGCTTCAAAAACAACCCCCAGACTCATCATTTCCTATTACGAACCACACACAACGATTTTCCCCCATGCCTTTGCATTTAACCCTACCGCGCACGTTGCTCTGTATTCTTACTTTTAACCAAGATAAGCACAACATAAACACATTTGGTTCTGTGGTGCGACGGCCGGAGATTACCTCACCGGTGGTTTTACATTTTATAAAAATAAACCCTTATGAGTCGGAGCAGAAAGTGGCTCCGTAATCACTGTGTTCGTATGGGGGGCGGGGGGTGAGGGTGGGGGCGGATACGACTCGGAGCCGACTCACTAATGAGCCGTCTAAACTGATACGGCGTTAAATTGATGTTGTTTGTATTTTTAGCACGCAGTTTGTTGGCTTACCCCTCCCTCCCCCTCCACTTCCCACCCCTCCAATGAAACTCGAACGTGTCTACCAACCCAACGACTAAGCGAGTAAACTTCTTCTACGTTTTATCAACTAATGTGAATACATTTGCGAGTCTCTCTCTTGAATGGGGCCTGTCTAATAAATAACGTTCGGTTTTTGTATGCGTGAAGTCACAGGCCTGTATTGTGTGTCGTGGCAAATAGTGGCTGCTTACTCACTACACAGTCAATAGCGAGATACGGCTACAAAGATGGAACAAGCGATGCGGGAAATACAGCCTGATGGATTGTACAACGTACATGTTCCTAATGTTGTTTGTACAAAGGTTTTTAGAGGAATAATAACGCTCGTGTTTAGTATTTCTCTGTACTTATGTGGAATGAGCTTAGTCTGGGGTTGTTTCTCCCAGCTGGGGACCAGTAATGTTATATCGATACAAACTTGCCCAGCTCGCTGCCAACTAAAACCATTACAAAGTGTTTTCGAAAGTATAAACTAAAAGTTAGATGCAATTTGACATCTAAAAAAGTAAACACGATCGATCAAGATGTTTTTTGAGTTCAAAGCGTCAAAACTTTAGCAATGTTCATAGAAGAGAAGTCTTCATTTAGGGTGTGTATTTGTCTTTTCTTACTTGGGATTGCCATCTATTTGGACTTGCTTCCATAAGCTAGTGTTTGGATATATTACCAAATCGTTCTAATAATATCAATTATCGTTTAGAAGACTATAATATATGGATTAAAAAAAGGAATATATTTAGTATATATTTGTTATCTCCTGCTCAATAGGCAACACGCGTACGATTTTTTTTTGTTAAACCAAACACTCAGGGCCGGTCTTACAATCTCCTAATAGGAAAGTTATTTGTAGCAATTAAGCTATTTGGAGGATTTCAAGAGTTTTGATTGGTCGTTGCCATGGAGAAAACAAGCTATTCGACGAATAAGTAGTTATTGGGACATTGTAAGACTGGACCTTAGTTTAATAGTATTAGATACAAAAAGTATATTAATGCAAGTCGCACGTAAAAAAGATATTTTTAAATAGGTTTAATGTGGTCGCATTTATTGAAGTTTAAACTGGGGATCTGAAACGCGTACAGGTGGCTGTGACGCAATGGTTTTGTAAACGTGGCAGAACAGACCAATCGCTGAGGCGGTGAGCGTACGCAGAACAAAACTATGACGTCAAATCCACTCTACATGGCGGCGGCTCGTTTTTCGCGCCCTTTTATTTATCGTTACCAAACCAATTATTTTGAGGCATAGACTGATCCGTTTTTCAAAATTCAAAGACACGAAATTATTAAATGAGAGACAAAGTATTTAAAAATCAATTAAAATTTTCATACGCGTGTTCCCTATTACAATACTAATTTTAGTGAGTGATAAATAAAACAAATAAATACATTTTGTAAGTATTGGTTATCAACCTGCTCACTTACAATACTAATTTTATTGAGTGACAAATAAAACAAATAAATACATTTTGTAGATATTTGTTATCAACCTGCTCACTTACAATACTAATTTAAGTGGAGGACAAATAAAGAATGTTAAACAGACCTACGCCCCCTCCTCCCCCCTTCCCCCTCCCTAAAGACAAACACAAAGAAAGTATCGCTTTTGGTGGAGGTGCCGGGTTATGCAAATTCCACATTTTTTTTTAATAAAGTAGCCAAGTATTTTCCTAAAGTCTAAAGATGTTGTATATTATGCCACGTAGGGCTTAGAACGTCAAGACTTAATTGACGAGACAATATACAATAGCTGCGCATGATAAATTGAGTTAGTTTTGTTCGGAGGCGGCTGAAAACTTGTCTGAAAGTTGCAAGAGATGTTTGACAGTATAACAGGTTGTTGTTGTAGCCGACCGAGCTTCGTGGTCGAGACCTAAATCCCCTCTTAACGGACGCGGGACGTTAAGCCCTCGGTACCAACCTACCGCAACCGCGTCTTAAGTTGTTTTAGCTTCCAAACATAAATGAGACGGATATTTAGCATTCTGGACGTCCCAGGTTGTGACTCGTGTGAATAAATGAATAAAATACATTCACATTTAGAGTCTATTTACTCAGTAACAAGACTGATTTTCAGTGGGGAACTTTAATTTAAAGTGACTAAACCAACCCTGTAGGCTTCGAACACCATCGACAAGTGAGCGATAACCAATCAAAGATCGATATTTCAAATACGAAACATATAAAGCAGTGATTGGACGGTGCGAACACCTGCGGACAAATGTCAGAATCAACAAGGCCGATGCAGAAAAACTTTGAATTTATTGAGTGCTTCGTTGCTAGGACGGCTCCAAAATCACCGTTTACTTATTGTTTGCCAAAACCTGAATTGATAGTCGATTGTATATTTGCTTAATCTTGAGTACAAATGCAGCATTGTTACGTAAGCTTATGTAAAACATGGTTTCTTATTTTGTTTATTAATTTCTGTGTATATCTGTAGCCCACAAGGCACACATATGTATTGATAATGTAGACCTACCCATGTGAAACCTGAGTGCCAAACAAGCTCAATGTTAATAATTATATATTTAATTTAATTAAAATTAAAATTATAAATGTAGTATTTTATGGATTTCTAATCACAAAAGAAACGTCCAGTAATTTTAATGTTCTTACATTGTAAAGTTAGCATATTGGCGTTTATTGTATCAAGTTATTAGAACTAGTTTAAACACGGGTAGAGCGAAAATTATGTTTGATTTTCTGATAATGATTACATTCAAAGTCTTAACAAATTAAGCTAAAGATGTTCCGATAAAGTCAATAAATAAAAAAAAAGAATTATGTACTTCTTGAAAGTTGTACGTTTAGTTTATTGGGTAAAAATCATTAAATAAGCTACATTTAAATTTAATTACATTTTAAATAATACAAACCATATAGAATCATATCACATTATTGTAACTAATAATAATAAAACTGTCAAAGTAATTATATTGTGAACTATAAAGAAGACGTGTATGTGCATGCCAGCCAGCATTTACTCCTTGGAGCAAAGTGTAGCTGTTCGGGTTGCGAAAATCACTTTTAGTCGGAGTTGTTAGATCAATGAATCGGATTGAAAACGGTGACCGATTTCAACTTCTCTGGTTTTCACTTGTACGACTTAACGTCCCCCCTCTCTTGAACTATGTAAGAACAGATGTTACTTGTGTAAACATTCGCTCATCCGGCCAACGTTCAACTTTTTCGACAGATATTCCAACTTTATCTAACGGTTTGTCCGTCAGATTTGTTTCGTACTTTCATTTCGATTGTTATCATTGCCAACGCTTTCCGTTCACAAAACGAAGGATGGGCTGACATCTTCGCTGGCTAGATTTGTTTTACAAGGATGATCATTTTCCTTTTGTCTTCAGTCGTGAATGGAAACTTCTTGGAGTGTTTGAAGGCGAACGGACGTCAGATTATACAGAATCACGTTGTCTTATGATATCGAAAACTTGTGAAGCAGACTGGAAGATTCAAGTTTTAAAGGAGATCGAGTTTTGTTTTGATGTTCTTCGGTCAAGTTATCATTTTCGTTTTATATCAACTCTTTATTTATTTTGATTATTAATATTGTTTTATATATGTTTACATTCTTGGTCGGTATATACGTTCAATCAGAAGGCTGTAGAACCCACGCAAAACACACGCGAATTTGCCCCATTTAAACCGTATTACAATAATTATTCCGATAAATTGTTTTAAGCACGAAAAATCCCCCCAAAAAACTTGAAATCCAACAAGAAGCTTATTTGCCACAAATAACTTCCAATTAGTTGTCGATTATAATAACGGCCCTTATTCTGTTTTGTCGAGTGATGCAAAATGAAACTGTAAAAGCTAATAAAAATGAGCGAGGGAGAAACGTTATGTAAAATGGAATGAACATTGTTAAAGTATTTTTAATTTTCCTCACGTGCTCGGCTTATGCGCTTGAAGTGATGTAACCACTCACACCACCTCAGTTTGACACGGTAATAAAACCATTTAATAGTGGCCGTGGTAGATTGCGACTACGATAAAACTGACATTCTCCGATACGTTGACGTGAGATCCAGGATTATCCAGAGAACTGAAACATTACGAGCGAGAAGGCTGTGTAACGTTTAAGACTCACCGGAAGCTTTTAATGGCATTGCCAGCGGCGGTGATCGAACCTGCACACTCACGAGTCAGGCCCCGCGCTCTCGTACTGAGGCTTTCATGTTTGGAGACTAAGGCTCGGTACAGTCAATAGATTGATAACAACCCGATGTCCAAGCTCACATCGGGTCTGGGGCAGAAGAGTGTTAGTCCTTAGTCCTTTTACTCGGACTGATGTGCTTTAAAAATCAGTTAAAATTCAAATAAATAAGCAAATGTTGAAAACGTTTTGCCAAACAACTCAGAAAATCCGATCATCTGTCTAAACCATGATATTTTTTATTAAATAAATAAAATAAATATCAATTCTTATTTATTTTCTACCCACTCAGTTACAAAAACTGATTTTCAGTTGAACACCTTACACCAATTGTTCTGTGTTTCATATACACCGAATTAATGTCAATTCAGAAAGAACCGGGAATCGAAACCTGGGTGTTCTATAATAAATGCCTCGTCGCTCTCACAGCTCTAAAACCACTGTGTCTTTATAGGCCACTATATCGACTGAGAAGAGTCTATTGCAGAAGCTAAAATCATCAACCCTCATCAGGTATTGAACCCTGTATTGATTGCCGATGATGATTATTGTTGTTTTACGTCTTTAGTATTACAATCCGGCTATTTGTGACGATAAGAGAATAGGTGGAGATGGAGAATTATTATAATTAGGATTCGAACTCACGTCCTTAGATGGCATCTGCCCCGGGACGTATGATCCCCAGGTCCTAACCGTATGCCGCGACAGTTAGGACCTGTGGGATTAGAACCCACGTCCCTAGAGGGCATACGGTTAGGACCTGTGGGATTAGAACCCACGTTATGGACCTGCGCCCCAACCGCATGAGCCACCACGGACGGCTAATTAAACCTTGGACATAACCACGCAGGACTGGCCCAACGATGTACGCGGAACACCAGTGCAGTGAGCATGTTAGCCTGTATGCTTGCTATGCTTGCTCGCCGTATGCATGCTATGCAGCCTGTATGCTCGCTATGCAGTCTGTATGCTGTATGCTTGCTCGCCGTATACAGTCTGTATGCTTGCTCGTCGTATGCATGCTATGCAGCCTGTATGCTCGCTATGCAGTCTGTATGCTGTATGCTTGCTCTCCGTATGCAGCTCAGGAATCAATGGGGTCAGAGGCCTCGCTCTGACGTCAGAGGGGGAGGATCAGCGTCTGCTTGGCTGGCCATATCGGAGGAAAACTTGGAACCTTTCCATTTATCAAGAGGAAGTTTTAAGGACTTCTCCTCCATGCTGACAAATGTACTACCCCGCTGACTTACACACGGGGACAGAGACTTTGCCTTTAATTAAAACCAATGCTTTGTAAATAACTCAGAGACCCCCTCTAGGTAGCCATTGGCTGCTTTGGGCAGTTCCCTTTCTCGTGTTTATCTGCTTAATAGCGCAGGTAAAGATGTTGCTTGAAGACGTAGCTCTGTCTCTCTATCAGGTTAAGGCGAACCAGACAACGTGATTCGTAATGCATAAGGCACAAAACATAAGATATAAGCTCATCGATACACGATACAAAGGGCCGGTTTATTAACCTTTTAAACTCCAATTAGTCGGTAACCCGAGGATATTTACTAACAAACATGGCGACTGCCATACATTTTGAATTGTTTGTTGAAACCATGGTTACTAAACCGATCTTACTAAATCGGATCTCAACAAAGTTGGTGTTACCATAGAAACGTAAACATAAAGAGTTTAGACGAAGATATGACATTCTTTGAAGTTCTTTGTAGAGTGTTGCGAACTTTGTGACTATATTTCATTGTAACGTATTTGCCCTAGGCTACTCACGTTGCTTGAGAGAACGATATTCTCTAATAGGGAACACGCGTACAATTTTTTTTGTTAAACCAAGCACTTAGTTTAATAGTATTAGATACAAAAAAAATATTAATGCAAGTCCCAACTAAAAAAGAATTTTTTAAATAGGTTTAATATTGGATTTAAAGTCGCGATTATTTGAATTTGATAAAAACGCCCCGTGATTGGCTAGAGGCAGTTGTGACGTCAGGGTTTTGTAGCTAGCCGACAGTGCGTGCAGTGAGCCATGGGCGGAGCGTGTAGACAAGTACGTTCGGTGAATAATAAAGCTAATTTACTAACTGCAAATCGGAAAATGAAGACGACGATGGTTCAGATAACAATAATGATGTGTCGGATGCCCGAATATGTTATAGTAATTCTCTAAACACACGAGGTTTATACGCAGACTGTTGAACAAAATATTGGCCCGGCCTAGGCCTATTCTCATTCCTGATTTCCCGACCTCTTTGTTATCGCAAATATTCATTCTCTTGATGTAAAATGGAGTATTATCAGAATTGCCTACAAACAAATTATATTTGTAGTTCATAAATAACACTTCTCGTACAATACTGTAGGCCTTAATCAATTGTCGAATAGAAAGCTAAACAGAACAGGAAAATAGACTGGCCTACAACCGGCTCCAGCACTAGGTCTAGGCCAGTCTAGCTATTTATCAGAATTGCCTGCAAATGAGTTATTTCTTAATGTATGGCTTTTTTAGGTCTAGATCAAGGGCCTAGTCTAGCAGGCATGATTTATTACCAATGGGGTTCATTTTTAGTTTAGCCGTATGCATCTAATGATTGTTTTTATCGACAAATTGTGCTGATTTTTCTTTTAAAAAAATTAGGCCAGATAAAAATAAATATAATTTTTGTTAGTTTGGTAGCATTGTTTTGGCAATTTTTTTTAATATATATATTTTGTTATCTATTGTATACATACATAACAAAAATTGATTGATTTAAAGGTTTATTACAAAAGATATGATTTAATTAGTGATATGGTGTATTTGTAGAAGAAGCTCAGTACGTGGGAGGTACCCTAGCACTGGAAAAGTAACTCAGCCCTGCAAAGTCTAAATTAAAAAGCAATGCATTATAATTGATAATAATATGGAGTTGAACTAAATAGGCTACACGGATACACCATGTCTGTAATAATTTGTTCTGCATGGTCTAGGCGTAAAAATGTACCGTACTTACGGACGTAATGCTGGCGGCGATGAGGGTACGATCATCCGGCATTTCTTTTGTTCGACGCCCGCACCTTAATTAATGAAGAAGTAATTCGCTTACGAAATACCATCATAAGAAATATGTCTCCCGTTCACATGTCGAAATGAGTGTGATTGTCACTAGCATCTTTTGAACAGTCCTGTACATATTTCTTGTCTGTAGATGTAGGTTACACGTCTTCGATTTTTTCAATAAAATATGTTCGGTAGGCCTAGGCCTACGTACCGCGTATTTTTTTCTATTGAGCCCTGCCAGTGCCACTAAATAAAATCTATACAAAGTCACTGTTTGACTTACATAGCTAAAATTGATATCGATTCCGAGCTGCACAAACTGTGTGAGTCCAAAAGTCCAACAGTGATTTTTATAAGGTAATTCCAATAAACAAGAGCGTTTTTTAAATTCATTTAATCTAACACTGTTGTCCATGCCCCTTTCATGCAAATAAACGCCTACAATGCCACCATCTGACCACCAGTCACGTTGTGATGGGTTCAATAACTTGTACTCTACAAAGCAAGTAGCACTAATCCAAGCCCCGTAAATTATGCTAGGCTACACTTAATCTTGGGTCGAGTATTCGGAATAGCTGTAACTTCTAGCAATTCAAATACCAGCCCGATCTTGAGCCTCATTTTTGTACTTTGCAATGATCAAGAGTCGTGACACATCACAGTTTATCTAAATAAACAATCATACAAAGATTTATTTGACTTAGATTAAAATAATCCTGGCAGCAAAACATCACAGAAATCTTTGATGGTTGTGCACTGTCATCGCGTCTCTCCGCTCTCAACCATTAACTATTTCAGTATATTTCACCAATAATGTATGTGCACATGTCACATAGGTACTATGCACCGCTTGCATGATGTATAAGCCGATTTCGGTTCCATTTAAAACAACTATAACACGGGAATGCCGAGGGAGCGCGGTGAACGCATGCATTTGAGTCCAGCCTCAGCGGCAAGTACAAAACCGTGACGTCACGCGCATCAAGATGGCGCCGGCTCGTTTTTCGCGCGCTTTTATGTAAGGTTATTAAATCAATTATTTTGAGGCATAGACTGATCCGATTTTCAAAATTTAAAAACATATTGGTGTTAGATATGCGAAAAGGTATTTAAAAAAAAAGAAAAAAAGTCAAACGCGTGTTCCCTAACTGTGTTTATTATACGGAGGCGTAATTGACTGTAGCAGTCTAACACATGGACAGAAGTAGATGGTAGTTTGACACGTTTTTATGCGTTGTTAAAGGTTAGGGCCAGATGAAACATTTATTTATTCTTAGTATGGACTTTGTTTAGTTATGTAAAATAACATATAATAAAACAATAACATAGCAACCATAACAAACCCTATTCTTAACTCGACTGTGCATAGTCGTAAAGTTCAAATCTCTCAATTTTCTTATGGATAAAAACATAGAATTATGCATTATGACTATTAGCGTTTTCCAATAGCTGCACTGGATACCGCTGAGTGCGTCTTTAACAATTAAAACAACAGTACACAACAATACAATAGGCGCACTCAGTGCAGCCCATTGGAACACGCCATGTGTGTTGAAACAAGCACCATTGTTTGTCGTGACTTGATAACCTGTGACATGTACAGGCTATTTGGGGTACAGTACCGACTCTGTGCAGGGTCATTAACTGTGGATTAGATTGGAGTATAGACTAGTTATGTAGGATCTAGTAGGAGGCAATGTTGCATGTTAATCTTGACGCTTTGTCAGAATGAGTGAGGGGCTATCGCTTCCTCGGGCGCTTCGCCGCAGAGCATTGGTATTGTTGTCCCATGGATGCTGTGGGACGATTATATTGGTCCCCCGGCTGCATCGTATGTATTACTTGTGTTCCAACGCAACTACTACGCGCTATGCCTTATGCGCTACGCATTACGTGCTGTGCTTGTGTAGACCCGCCTTGTTGTAGATCTACCTTGTTCCCGAATGGATTGTGTTTTCTATTAAGTGATCCGATCAAGTGGAAAGATAAGCCGCTCAGAACACGGATCCAACTGATCTGCTTACCCTGATCCCGTTGCCCTGATCCGATCCGGCATCTGTTATATCAGATTGAGGCCCGGTGTTTCAATCGGTTAACGGGTCGTTAACGGGGCCGTTAGCTGACTGTCCGTAATCTGTAACCCAAAAACCCCTATGCAGATAACGGACCGTCAGCTAACGGCCCCGTTAATGACCGATTGAAAAACCGGGCCTTAGTGGTATAGTAGATATTCAAATGAAATCATTACATTAAGTTTTTAAAAATCAGATCCACGAACCTTGTAGCCATGTTGATATAAATAATTATTGCCTGTATGGAATTATTATTAACAACTTTAATGGCAATCATTAATAATAATATAAAATTTGCATTTGAATTTTAGTCTCATGGAAATTATTCTTTAGAAAGTAAAGTTGTCAAGTTTAAAATCAGTTGTAGGTTCTTTAGATAAAATATTTGAAAAAAACGTTCCTTCTTTAGTTGAAGAAGTTTAAGAACATTGCGACAGTGACGTCATGAGTATTGAGTAGAGCCAACTGATTAAAACGTTTAATGTGAGTTTTCACATAAAACTTTGAAATAGTTTCTTTTTTAATAAAATAAAATGAAAAGCTCCGTTTTTTTAATCAAACCGTCTGCTTTGTCATCTTACGAGTAGACAGTCGTGAGAGATCTCTGTTTAAATCTAGATATATGTGAACAATTTCAACGCATGCTGCAAACCATTCCTATTCCAGAGTTTAATTTCACTTGCTCTGCCCCCGCCCCCGCCCCCAATGGGGTCTGCGGTCTCAAGAGCTGCTCGGCCTAGCATGTAATATAAAAGTCTGAAGCGTTGTGAACCGTCACTTCACATGTAGCCCAGGATGTGTTGAAACTGCGGCGTTCAGGCTGTTAAAGCGGGCAACTTCTAAACTATCCACCTCGTTTTACGGGGATGAAAAAGTTAATTGTTTAAAAGTCAATTCAATTTGCAACCGAGCGCTCTCGTCCGCGTGTTTCGCTCCTGCTTGTTTGTTCACATGGACACTGAGTCGCTACCTCTTCCATTAACCGGCTAGTGGAAACCAGATGGACAATACCTATCTTTACTATAGTCAATATTGATTCAAGTGCAATTATGCATTATTCACATATATAATATCATATATATAAATAAACATTTGACATTTATTTTGTGAAAAAAAAAATGATAAGGCAAGCGCGTACGACGCTATCTCGTCTTGTGCGAGATTGTGCGATGAGATCTATCTCGTCTCGGGCGAGATTGTGCGATCAGATCTATCTCGTCTCGGGCGAGATTGTGCGATGAGATCTATCTCGTCTTGTGCGAGATTGTGCGATGAGATCTATCTCGTCTCGGGCGAGATTGTGCGATGAGATCTATCTCGTCTCGGGCGAGATTGTGCGATGAGATCTATCTCGTCTCGGGCGAGATTGTGCGATGAGATCTATCTCGTCTCGGGCGAGATTGTGCGATCAGATCTATCTCGTCTCGGGCGAGATTGTGCGATCAGATCTATCTCGTCTCGGGCGAGATTGTGCGATCAGATCTATCTCGTCTCGGGCGAGATTGTGCGATCAGATCTATCTCGTTTCGGGCGAGATTGTGCGATGAGATCTATCTCGTCTCGGGCGAGATTGTGCGATGAGATCTATCTCGTCTCGGGCGAGATTGTGCGATGAGATCTATCTCGTCTCGGGCGAGATTGTGCGATGAGATCTATCTCGTCTCGGGCGAGATTGTGCGATGAGATCTATCTCGTCTCGGGCGAGATTGTGCGATCAGATCTATCCCGTCTCGGGCGAGATTGTGCGATGAGATCTATCTCGTCTCGGGCGAGATTGTGCGATCAGATCTATCTCGTCTCGGGCGAGATTGTGCGATCAGATCTATCTCGTCTCGGGCGATATTGTGCGATGATATCTATCTCGTCTCGGGCGAGATTGTGCGATGATATCTATCTCGTCTCGGGCGAGATTGTGCGATGAGATCTATCTCGTCTCGGGCGAGATTGTGCGATGAGATCTATCTCGTCTCGGGCGAGATTGTGCGATGAGATCTATCTCGTCTCGGGCGAGATTGTGCGATGAGATCTATCTCGTCTCGGGCGAGATTGTGCGATGAGATCTATCTCGTCTCGGGCGAGATTGTGCGATGAGATCTATCTCGTCTCGGGCGAGATTGTGCGATGAGATCTATCTCGTCTCGGGCGAGATTGTGCGATGAGATCTATCTCGTCTCGGGCGAGATTGTGCGATCAGATCTATCTCGTCTCGGGCGAGATTGTGCGATGAGATCTATCTCGTCTCGGGCGAGATTGTGCGATGATATCTATCTCGTCTCGGGCGAGATTGTGCGATGAGATCTATCTCGTCTCGCGCGAGATTGTGCGATGAGATCTATCTCGTCTCGGGCGAGATTGTGCGATGAGATCTATCTCGTCTCGGGCGAGATTGTGCCAAGAGATCTATCTCGTCTTGTGCGAGATTGTGCGATGAGAACTCTCGGCAAGACGAGGAAGCAAAGATAAATGATCGCTAAGAATGAATAATGTCCCTTCTAACTCACTATTTTCTCCGATCTTTATGGGAATTTACGATACGTATTTAAACCTTCCTCTCTTTGGAATCACATAAATCTTTATTTTTATAAGAAATGGGCAACGAAACAAGAAGGAATCGATGTAAAAAATGTTGTTTTAAATTCCTTTTTGCCCCAAGTTGGTCGGCTGTGGGTTTGAACACTCACAAACTACAGCTTCATTAGATATTAGATCAAGAAGTTTTTCAAGGCGAGAATAACGACTTTGTGCGCAGCATGCGATGTACACGGTTAAGTGAATTTTTTCATCCGGACCAGCTTTGGGGACGTAAAAAAGCTATTCGTGAACAGGAAAAATGAATTTGCATGCAATTTCAAAAGACTTAAAATGGTAATGGATACACTAAAAGTAGAAAGTACTTTTTTCACTTGGTGGAGCCACGAGATATGAGGTTATTGTCTTACAGTTAGTTTCACGTCAAGATTGTCTTTCAATAGGCGAGTCTGATAAAGTGAGCGAACAAATGTGTGAGCGTCAGAAAGTATTCTTCAACACCCACTCAGTTACAATCTTATCAAATCAGTGTGGTTATCCATTACGCCTACAACAACCCATATAGCTAACATCTTATCTGTGACATGGAACATTATGCACAAAGCAGGTGTTGTGGAATATCGTTTGTCAAGTGGTTCCACAGCCACCTTGTGATCCTGACGTCATAGATGAGTGAGTCGGAGCCAATCAGCGGGCGGCTGCTTTAAATACTGACACTTGGTTGGCTAATATCTCACTCATCTATGACGTCAGCATCCACAAGGTTGCTGTGGATAGACTTTAGACATTGTTTAGTAGCAACCTTGAGGAAAAGGCAGAACTTTGTTTTTATGATTAAGTAGTATTTATATATGTTTATAACTTTATATATAAAACTTTACCAACGTCATATGGTGAATTTTCGGAGTAACCCTCCTACTCTTCCCTCTGAGCGATCAAAACTGCGGCTGAGGAAGGAGTAGGAAGTTACTCCGAAACTTTACCGTCTTTTAAGTAAATGAAGTTGGCATAGTCCGATATTCGTGTGGTATAGTAATAACATTTATTCCGAGTCTAAACGATTTTGTGTGTGTTACATATATACACACACATATATATATATATTGTGACAGAAACGAAAGGAGGTTGCAGGTGTATCATGTAAAACTAAAAAACACTTTACTCGTGTGCAAGTGCTTGTTCTGTATAACCCAATACCTGGAAAGCAATTCCAGCCAACCCCACCGGGGCAAGGGTGTACGTTGTATGTTGCAACGCAGACGGAAAGAAAGTTGTTTCAAATCTCCATAATATGCAAACGTGTGCGCGCATTGAAAGGAGACAAAGCTGGGGCTGTGACGTCAGAACTCCGTGAAATATTTATAACCTCTTGCCAGTATCACCGCAACAGTTTACCCACACTGAACAACGCCTGGTGGGTAACTCGGGGGTTGTTCTCGTGTGATCAAAGAAGTCGATACGGAATATTTTCACGACAAAAACTAATCAAATAATCACCATATTCAAAAATTAAATCATATAAAATCAATATTGTGCCACATGCAGACAAATTTTGACCAGGAATAAATGTAAAAAATACACACAAATATAAAACTATACTAAGGTATGTCCTTGGTCTGAGGAAGGAATAGGAAGGGTACTCCGAACACTCACATGTTTTTTAAGTAAGTGACCTTGGTATGAATAAATAAAAAAAATACATTCACATTTATAGTCCACCCACTCAGTAACGAAACTGATTTTCAGTGGGAGACTTTAATTGAAAGTGACTGAACTTACCCTTTAGGCTTCGAACACCATCGACGAGTGAGCGATAACCAATCAAAGATCTATATTTCAAATATGAAACACATAAATCAGTGATTGGACAGTGCGAACACTTGCGGACAAATGCCAGAATCAACAAGGCCAATTCAGAACAACTTTGAATTTATTGAGTGCCTCGTTTGCTAGGACGGCTCCAAAGTCACCGTTTCCTAAGCCAAGAAGTGATGGAATTGAATCCATATTGAAGGGTAAAAAACTTCTGCCTGAAGCGGGATTTGAACCCGGGACTTTCTGCATTGGAAGCAGGGATGCTAACCACTGGACCAACGAGTATATTTGAATGTATCTTACCTCCACGTGCTCAGCTGGGATATATTCGTCCCATAGGGTCAGATTCAGAGCCTGCGTCCATTACGCGAGGCATTCATTTACTAATTCATTCGCCCAGAGATGTAGGAGATCATGCATCATTTATCATATCCAGCTGCAAAGAGCGCCTTCAACACACTCGGCAAGGGTAGCAATGGACTCCGGGGCGAGATATAGGGTAGCACTCAACTCAAGCAAGAGATGAGAAAAAAGAATTTTTGACCCAATCTATAAATAGCTTTTTTTGGGGGTAGGTTTATAAGAAAACACATTTGGAAGAAGTGTGTATGAATATTAGAGAGATGGCCTTGGTGTTTTAGGGGTGGGTCAGAGGGCTGTTAGCAGGACTCAATCCCAGTATTCGCCCCGCGTTGAGCACACCCTAGGGAACCCTCAGTCAGAATGATTGCCAGTGACCAGAATCAAATGGGTGACCTTCCGTAATACAGCTTTCTGTACAGTAATGGTAGATACGATCTTCATGTTGGTTTGTAGATTCTCTTCTTTCTTTTCTCTCCTATTTCTCCACTCTTTATAATTTATTACAGTCCACATACATCCAAAATCTTGCTCGAGGCTATTTTCCCTTCCTTGTGGCCTCAATATCCCCTGTAATATCCCCTCGCGCTTAAAACTGTCTTTCAAACGAGCCACCGTGTTCATTAAACATATCCATAATGCAAGGTCGTCATTAATGTTGCCCTTTCGAATATTTCCTCATTTGACTCCAGGTCAGTAGGTGACCAATCCCCAACGTTTTTACCCCTTACGGTTCCTTTTTGACATACTAAAGAATTAATTATAACTGGAGTAGGTAGAATATACTATGTATGTAATTATATTTATTTTTAACGTTAGTCTTCCCACTTTCATTAGTGGGGCTACTGCATGTGCCCCTTCTTTTACAATTTGTTTTAGCAATGCATCAGACATGTTTTAGCAAAGTACATGCAAACAGATATTTGTAAAAATTATACAAATATTCTGGCTGTGCAGATAACTAATCTAGTGGACTATTGGGCTACCCATGTCCTCATGCAAATATTATATAGCCTATAGGGCATAATGGAAGCCGAGCATGAAATAATTTAATGGAATATAAATCAAATGTTTGTAAATGTAAATGAGAATGTTGTAAATGAGAAATGAATAAATAACCCGCCAGTGTAAATATTAGCCAGCAACTTCGTGACGTCATAGCTATAGGCCGTACCTCAGAGTGCTGACATTACTCTTGTCAGCGCAACACGTGAAGGTGTCAACCAGTGACGTCAGAGCTATAGGGCCTACCACAGAGTGCTGACATTACTCTTGTCAGCGCAACACGTGAAGGTGTCAACTAACCAGCGAACTAGATCCATCATGTGTGTTGTTGTTTTCAGTGTTCTGAGATCCGCTGATGCGAATGGATGATTTAATTGAAACAAACGCGTCTCGTCTCGTCTCGTCTCGTCTCGTCTCGTCTCGTCTCGTCTCGTCTCGTCTCGCGCTCCCTAATCGTTCGGACGCGAGCTCGAAGTGAAAACAAACACATTACTCACTATTTGTTTGTTTGTTTGTTTGTTTGCTGCGTTCACGGGTGTAATTTCTTCGCTCGAACACACTAATGTGTTTGATGGATTGTTTTGAATCCACGGTTTAATATTCAGTACTAAAGCTCGGGATTTTCTCCAAACTAAATTCGTAAAAAATTAATTGTTAATTCGAATTCGAAAAATGGCTAACTGAAACTCGTATTAGGCCTACCTATATTAGTAAATCCTCTAAAACTCCTTCCCGCAAATAAACCTAAAACTTTCCTGATGCATCCTACACTTTTTCGTCCTTTTTCATTTCAGGAGAAATTGAATTTATACATACTATAGGTTATTTAATGTTGGAACAATATTTGAAAAAATTCTCTTTAATATCGATAAAAAAAATCCCTGCTCCGAACGACAAAGGAAATTGTGTTCCGAACTATTTTCAAATGTAATTACCTATTGCTATTGTGATGTTCGGTACGGTTTTCAGAGGGAGTTTTTATTTATGCCGACAGCCTTTGACCGCGGATACCCCTGATATCCGGCGTACAGGCCTACGTCACGCGGCTTCTGTCCAGCATACGAGGCCTCCCCACCCACACATTGAACTGTGGTGCATTTTCTTGAATATTTTGTTCTAAATCCATTACAAAAAGAACTTTTTCTGCTGCAATTTGTTCAAGGTTGAGGCCTCTTTTCCCGTAGATCTTCTGTACTGCGTGTGCGTGTGCGTGTGTGCGTGTGCGTGTGTGCGTGTGCGTGTGCGTGTGCGTGTGCGTGTGCGTGTGTGCGTGTGTGCGTGTGTGCGTGTGCACGTGTACGCGTACGTGTGCGTGTGCGTGTGCGTGTGTGCGTGTGCGTGTGTGCGTGTGTGCGTGTGCGTGTGCGTGTGCGTGTGCGTGTGCGTGTGCGTGTGCGTGTGCGTGTGCGTGTGCGTGTGCGTGTGCGTGTGCGTGTGCGTGTGCGTGTGCGTGTGCGTGTGCGTGTGCGTGTGCGTGTGCGTGTGCGTGTGCGTGTGCGTGTGCGTGTGCGTGTGCGTGTGCGTGTGCGTGTGCGTGTGCGTGTGCGTGTGCGTGTGCGTGTGCGTGTGCGTGTGCGTGTGCGTGTGCGTGTGCGTGTGCGTGTGCGTGTGCGTGTGCGTGTGCGTGTGTGCGAGCGAGCCAAATAGAAACGAATGCTCCTATACTTCCTGCAATGTGAACTGTTAAGAGCACCGCTGGATTAAGTTTCGCGTTGTAGGAACCTTTCTAAATGAAAGTGCTTTGCTAGGTTTATCTTGGCATGTCGGTGGGCTCGCTCGGTGTGACAGCCCCCCCCCCCCCTCCCTACCCCCCCCCCCCCTCCACCCCCTTATCTGACCCGGCCGAGGTCGCAGCCAGCAGATGTCACAGCTGTTGGCTGGCTGGCTGGCTGGCTGGAGGACCAGACTCGAGCAATTAATTGATGCAATCTCCGAGCTATCAGACTCATGTCCCTGTCCTTACTTGACAGTATCGCTGTCCCTGTTCTTGTAACTGTCATTGTCACTCGTGTTTGTGTCTACAGCAGTTGATCCTACACTGTCAATAGCATCTTCTATGCAGTTGATCCTGTCACAGAGTGCAGCTGAACCAAGTAGGTTTCATTCTTTGACTTCTTTAAGTTTTAGCTCTGAAGATGAATAGTGTAACCTGCCCGAAACGTCAGCTTTTGTGCGATAATCGACGCGGCTATACCCGAAAGCCAAGTTCAAGTTTATTGATTGATCCTACACTGTCAATAGCATATTCTATACAGTTGATCTCTGGATCTATGGCTTACATGAATAAAAACATTTCACAGTGACTCATGTAAAGGGAACTAAGGACCGGGGTTCGAGTCTCATTACTTGTTGTGAAGTCATTCATCTTGAATCGAATATCATCATAACTTGGTTCACTAGACCAACTGCTAACCGACCACGGCCAATACGCTGGAGTATCTGCCCTCGATTGATATCGTTTCGATACTGTTAAGTTAATCAATTATGCTTATCGTATCCACGTAGAACTGTAGTAACACGTGTTACTAGCAGATATCTTTACACCAGAACAACAATGGGTCTGAAAGTAATCTGTTTAGTGAAAGAATCATCTGTTATGTCCGCTGTTAAGAATGTAAGTCGTGACTTGCATGGTTGAGATAGGGGAAACTGCCCACTCGAAGCCAGCACACTTCAACGCGCTTCATGTGAGGCGGTCTCGGGGTAGATACTTATATACTTCATTCATGTGATAGATAAAAACCTACTAAAACATCCGTAAATCATTTTTTATGTCACAAGAAGATGTACTTTCATAAAAATAGACATTTTCTTTTGTCACTATAAACTTGGGTCGCGTAAAAAAGAAGAGTTTGTTGCGTCAGCAGAGTTATAAAAAGCGTCGGATCAATCTTTTGTTCAATTTCGTGCTGTTCTTTGGGAAAGAACCATTATTTTGTTTATTTTCATAGCTAAAAATAGTGACTTTGATGAAACCGTTAAAACGACAAAAGGATTATTAAATGTCCGTATAATGTAGTTTTCAATTTATAACGTTAGCGTTTCTAAATATAGGTAGTTGCTGGAGATAGATCGGGGTTGTACAGAAACGATCGTCAAGCAGGAAATAAAAGGTAGAAATAATTTCGTGCGTAGTTAACGATTATATTATTATCTACCTTTTTGTCCGTGTTTACAAAAATTTAAATTCGTTCTATAATAAATTTTGTTTTCGTTCTGTTTTTGTCGTTTGATCAACAGATCTGTGAGTTTAAAAATTGTAATTTGTTTTTATTATTTGTATTATTTACCTTTAGTTTCATTGGGATGACAAAGCGGTGCGAATGAATCATTTTAATTGCGTGCGACAAATGATACTTCC
This sequence comes from Isoperla grammatica, assembly GCA_945910005.1. NCBI lineage: Eukaryota > Metazoa > Arthropoda > Insecta > Plecoptera > Perlodidae > Isoperla > Isoperla grammatica. The sequence continues at coordinate 54,790,918 of OX246741.1, forward strand.
CGTTTCAACCACGGTAAATCAACGTTATCCCCCTCGTGGGTGAAAGCTGAGCGTAATTTATGTTTTTACGGTTAATTTTCACACGAGGAACTCATGAATCAACACTTGATGACATAACATATTATTACAACTTTTTTAACGTTTTCGAAAATAAGTCTGTAGACTAAGATAATTTACAAGTTACTAAGAGTATCTATCTAGTTTTGGTAGAATAATACATTTAAGTTAGGAGGAAAAGAATGAAATACGTAGCTTAACTAAAATTGTAGTTATACCACATTATTATTTAGGTAATAATTTGATTTCTATCTTATTTAGTTATAAAACTAATTTACAATTAACAACATTATGTGTTTATTTTTAAATTTTACTTTTTTATATTTGTTAATGGTATAATATCAGTTTGAGTTGTTTTATGGGATAACGATACAAATTGGGAATGAATCAACTCATTTTAAAATCACTTTTGATAAAAGCTTACTTTAATATATTTACTGTATGAATGTCAAATAATTTTTATAATGCCATGACTTATTTAAAAGTCGAATATAATATTATAACTCATGGCCAATCGAACATTTTACACAATACCCAGAAGTACGTCTCATTCATAATTGGTTGTTTATTGCTTAGTTAGATTTGTATCATGCTCAGCAGAGGTAAAAAAGACATATTTTTTACTTTGCCAGAGAATAAAAGTTCAGAAATTGTTTCTGGGTCATATTATTGGCTTTGTCTCAATTTCAGCATCTGTTTCTGTTTCTGTTTGTAACCAAGCTTTGCTAGACAGGTTATTAACTTCATGTTTAATTTCCTGTGTTTGTTTGGTATCTATGCTGCAGTTTCCATTAGTGTCATAAGTGTTGCTGCCCTTCCCCTGTAGACAGACGTCCCGCTGAGACCTCAACCAGCTCACATAGAACCTCATCTCCTCGCTGCAGCAGAAGCAATGAGTAATACGACCCTCTAGTTGTTATGCTGCTTCTATTAGTGTCACATAAGTGTAGCTACCCTTCCCCTGTAGACAGACGTCTCGCTGAGACCTCAACCAGCTCACATAGAACCTCATCTCCTCGCTGCAGCAGAAGCAATGAGTAATACGACCCTCTAGTTGTTATGCTGCTTCTATTAGTGTCACATAAGTGTAGCTGCCCTTCCCCTGTAGACAGACGTCTCGCTGAGACCTCAACCAGCTCACATAGAACCTCATCTCCTCGCTGCAGCAGAAGCAATGAGTAATACGACCCTCTAGTTGTTATGCTGCTTCTATTAGTGTCACATAAGTGTACCTGCCCTTCCCCTGTAGACAGACGTCCCGCTGAGACCTCAACCAGCTCACATAGAACCTCATCTCCTCGCTGCAGCAGAAGCAATGAGTAATACGACCCTCTAGTTGTTATGCTGCATCTATTAGTGTCACATAAGTGTAGCTGCCCTTCCCCTGTAGACAGACGTCCCGCTGAGACCTCAACCAGCTCACATAGAACCTCATCTCCTCGCTGCAGCAGAAGCAATGAGTAATACGACCCTCTAGTTGTTATGCTGCTTCTATTAGTGTCACATAAGTGTAGCTGCCCTTCCCCTGTAGACAGACGTCCCGCTGAGACCTCAACCAGCTCACATAGAACCTCATCTCCTCGCTGCAGCAGAAGCAATGAGTAATACGACCCTCTAGTTGTTATGCTGCTTCTATTAGTGTCACATAAGTGTAGCTGCCCTTCCCCTGTAGACAGACGTCCCGCTGAGACCTCAACCAGCTCACATAGAACCTCATCTCCTCGCTGCAGCAGAAGCAATGAGTAATACGACCCTCTAGTTGTTATGCTGCTTCTATTAGTGTCACATAAGTGTAGCTGCCCTTCCCCTGTAGACAGACGTCCCGCTGAGACCTCAACCAGCTCACATAGAACCTCATCTCCTCGCTGCAGCAGAAGCAATGAGTAATACGACCCTCTAGTTGTTATGCTGCTTCTATTAGTGTCACATAAGTGTAGCTGCCCTTCCCCTGTAGACAGACGTCCCGCTGAGACCTCAACCAGCTCACATAGAACCTCATCTCCTCGCTGCAGCAGAAGCAATGAGTAATACGACCCTCTAGTTGTTATGCTGCTTCTATTAGTGTCACATAAGTGTAGCTGCCCTTCCCCTGTAGACAGACGTCCCGCTGAGACCTCAACCAGCTCACATAGAACCTCATCTCCTCGCTGCAGCAGAAGCAATGAGTAATACGACCCTCTAGTTGTTATGCTGCATCTATTAGTGTCATAAGTGTAGCTGCCCTTCCCCTGTAGACAGACGTCCCGCTGAGACCTCAACCAGCTCACATAGAACCTCATCTCCTCGCTGCGGCAGAAGCAATGAGTAATACGACCCCTCTAGTTGTTATGCTGCTTCTATTAGTGTCACATAAGTGTAGCAGCCCTTCCCCTGTAGACAGACGTCCCGCTGAGACCTCAACCAGCTCACATAGAACCTCATCTCCTCGCTGCGGCAGAAGCAATGAGTAATACGACCCCTCTAGTTGTTATGCTGCTTCTATTAGTGTCACATAAGTGTAGCAGCCCTTCCCCTGTAGACAGACGTCCCGCTGAGACCTCAACCAGCTCACATAGAACCTCATCTCCTCGCTGCGGCAGAAGCAATGAGTAATACGACCCCTCTAGTTGTTATGCTGCTTCTATTAGTGTCACATAAGTGTAGCTGCTCTTCCCCTGTAGACAGACGTCCCGCTGAGACCTCAACCAGCTCACATAGAACCTCATCTCCTCGCTGCAGCAGAAGCAATGAGTAATACGACCCTCTAGTTGTTATGCTGCTTCTATTAGTGTCACATAAGTGTAGCTGCCCTTCCCCTGTAGACAGACGTCCCGCTGAGACCTCAACCAGCTCACATAGAACCTCATCTCCTGGCTGCAGCAGAAGCAATGAGTAATACGACCCCTCTAGTTGTTATGCTGCTTCTATTAGTGTCACATAAGTGTAGCTGCCCTTCCCCTGTAGACAGACGTCCCGCTGAGACCTCAACCAGCTCACATAGAACCTCATCTCCTCGCTGCAGCAGAAGCAATGAGTAATACGACCCCTCTAGTTGTTATGCTGCTTCTATTAGTGTCACATAAGTGTAGCTGCCCTTCCCCTGTAGACAGACGTCCCGCTGAGACCTCAACCAGCTCACATAGAACCTCATCTCCTCGCTGCAGCAGAAGCAATGAGAAATACGACCCTCTAGTTGTTATGCTGCTTCCATTAGTGTCATAAGTGTAGCTGCCCTTCCCCTGTAGACAGACGTCCCGCTGAGACCTCAACCAGCTCACATAGAACCTCATCTCCTCACTGCAGCAGAAGCAATGAGTAATACGACCCTCTAGTTGTTATGCTGCTTCTATTAGTGTCACATAAGTGTAGCTGCCCTCCCCTCTGTAGACAGACGTCCCGCTGAGACCTCAACCAGCTCACATAGAACCTCATCTCCTCGCTGCAGCAGAAGCAATGAGTAATACGACCCCTCTAGTTGTTATGCTGCTTCTATTAGTGTCATAAGTGTAGCTGCCCTTCCCCTGTAGACACACGTCCCGCTGAGACCTCAACCAGCTCACATAGAACCTCATCTCCTCGCTGCAGCAGAAGCAATGAGTAATACGACCCTCTAGTTGTTATGCTGCTTCTATTAGTGTCACATAAGTGTAGCTGCCCTTCCCCTGTAGACAGACGTCCCGCTGAGACCTCAACCAGCTCACATAGAACCTCATCTCCTCGCTGCAGCAGAAGCAATGAGTAATACGACCCTCTAGTTGTTATGCTGCTTCTATTAGTGTCACATAAGTGTAGCTGCCCTTCCCCTGTAGACAGACGTCCCGCTGAGACCTCAACCAGCTCACATAGAACCTCATCTCCTCGCTGCAGCAGAAGCAATGAGTAATACGACCCTCTAGTTGTTATGCTGCTTCTATTAGTGTCACATAAGTGTAGCTGCCCTTCCCCTGTAGACAGACGTCCCGCTGAGACCTCAACCAGCTCACATAGAACCTCATCTCCTCGCTACAGCAGAAGCAATGAGTAATACGACCCTCTAGTTGTTATGCTGCTTCTATTAGTGTCACATAAGTGTAGCTGCCCTTCCCCTGTAGACAGACGTCCCTCTGAGACCTCAACCAGCTCACATAGAACCTCATCACCTCGCTGCAGCAGAAGCAATGAGTAATACGACCCTCTAGTTGTTATGCTGCTTCTATTAGTGTCACATAAGTGTAGCTGCCCTTCCCCTGTAGACAGACGTCCCGCTGAGACCTCAACCAGCTCACATAGAACCTCATCTCCTCGCTGCAGCAGAAGCAATGAGTAATACGACCCTCTAGTTGTTATGCTGCTTCTATTAGTGTCACATAAGTGTAGCTGCCCTTCCCCTGTAGACAGACGTCCCGCTGAGACCTCAACCAGCTCACATAGAACCTCATCTCCTCGCTGCAGCAGAAGCAATGAGTAATACGACCCTCTAGTTGTTATGCTGCTTCTATTAGTGTCACATAAGTGTAGCTGCCCTTCCCCTGTAGACAGACGTCCCGCTGAGACCTCAACCAGCTCACATAGAACCTCATCTCCTCGCTGCAGCAGAAGCAATGAGTAATACGACCCTCTAGTTGTTATGCTGCTTCTATTAGTGTCACATAAGTGTAGCTGCCCTTCCCCTGTAGACAGACGTCCCGCTGAGACCTCAACCAGCTCACATAGAACCTCATCTCCTCGCTGCAGCAGAAGCAATGAGTAATACGACCCTCTAGTTGTTATGCTGCTTCTATTAGTGTCACATAAGTGTAGCTGCCCTTCCCCTGTAGACAGACGTCCCGCTGAGACCTCAACCAGCTCACATAGAACCTCATCTCCTCGCTGCAGCAGAAGCAATGAGTAATACGACCCTCTAGTTGTTATGCTGCTTCTATTAGTGTCACATAAGTGTAGCTGCCCTTCCCCTGTAGACAGACGTCCCGCTGAGACCTCAACCAGCTCACATAGAACCTCATCTCCTCGCTGCAGCAGAAGCAATGAGTAATACGACCCTCTAGTTGTTATGCTGCTTCTATTAGTGTCACATAAGTGTAGCTACCCTTCCCCTGTAGACAGACGTCCCGCTGAGACCTCAACCAGCTCACATAGAACCTCATCTCCTCGCTGCAGCAGAAGCAATGAGTAATACGACCCTCTAGGTGTTCTGCTCTAGTCGCGTACACCACAGTAAATACATTACGCCTGTCTTCATCCATCATGTTTAATCCTCTATTTCAAAGGTTTTATTTCACAGAGAATTTTCATCGGTTTTAGGGGTTGAATTTCTACAGTTTGACCTTGTTAAGTTGCGCCGGTAACTTAGTTTAGTAACTTGGTCTGTCTCTAAGTTTAGACATATATCAAATAGGAAGTCACACTGGGGAAAAGTTTGTGGATCAAGGTTAACTTCGTTAAAATGAACTTAAGGAAGTGTGAAAATGTATCCAGAATGTCTCATTTTTATCAGATACTTGTGTTTCACATACTAGATCATGTTATATCATTGAACCAGTCAGATGTTTGTCAATTAATTAAGACTAATGAGGTTTTGATAGAAAATCTGATACGTTTATAAAGCTATTACTGTTATGATAGAACTCCTACTGTGTAGGTCGGTTTTTTAACTGAATAGGATATTCATTTAATATAGTAATTTTATTTATTTTATTTATTTATTTTTTTTATTTATTTAGGGTTTCTTTCAAACATATCATTACATAGGTTTGGTTAAATAATACATCGAATGCTTGATGCCCTGTCTTATAACTAGGCTTCTTACTAATAAATCAAAGGTTACTTTATTTAACATATTTAAACCCGCTGACGAGACTGTTTTGCGATTGATTGACAGTTTGTCTTGCAATTCAGTAGCCTAAGATGACTCTTGGAACATTGTACACGTGTACACTGCTCAAGCAAGTGACGTCGCTAGACATTGTACACGTGTACACTCTCTTACCATAAAGACAAACACGTGTCATGTTTACACTGCAAATGAGTGTCTAGGTCACGATCTTACGAGAATAGCCTCAGAGCCGGCACCTCCACCAAGCTGCTAAATATTGCAATCGAAGTCATTTTGAAAGCCCCAAACCCAAAACTATCGAACCTTCGATGTTAATACCTTGGCTAAGAAGTGAATGATACATTTGTTTTGCATTTCATTTGTAAGGGAAATGTAATTTCTCGAAATGTTGGACAGAATATAACTTCTATTGATTGATAGATCCTACTATTGCCTGGTTATAACCGTAATATTTTATATGATAATCATATAAATAGATAGAATTTGCGACTTTTTTTTGGTTCGGTGATCGATATTTTATTTGATTGGTTCCGTATTTTTATTGTAATGTGTGAATTTATATGTAAGGCCCCAAGTGAGAATTTATTCACTTTTTACAATTACTATCAAACTTTCAATGATGGGCTCGAGTTTGATTTCGGATTAGGGCATAACGTTTACCACCACTAATAAATGACACCTATCAATAGGGTAGTCGCGTACAGATAAGTGATAGATTTTGAGTTGTCCCAACAAAAATGACAACGAAATTTATCATTTTGTAATATCCTACTCTAAAAAAAATATGTTGTTATTAAAATACATTCAAATTTTGATTATTTAAAATAAATTATCGGCTGACTATATAGGGTAGTAGGCCTTACTCCACATATTTGCTGGCAATAATTGACACGAACAATCAATCGATCAGGTGTTACTAACAATTATTATCATTACGAAATATTCATCAGAATATGTCGAAAGAAATGTCAAAACGTTGTTAACAACCTTAAAGTTTGGGTTTTCCGAAACTCCGCTAGGGGTATCGCGACGACTTGAGAACCATTAACACTGAAAACTATCGCAGTTTCCGTCTTCATTTTGGATGGTCTTTCTGCTCCCACTCCAGTAGATAGGGCCGCTAAAACCCCAACGAGAAACCAACTCGAGACTTCCATTAACCTATTTACGTCTAAACGGTCCATGATTCACGGGGGAAGGTTACTCCAGTAACCTGATACTCCAGCGTGTCAATATGGGTGTAACAGATCGCTTCCAGTTGGCCTTCGAACCCTGTCGCACTGTCTCTATTGCCTGGACAGAACCCGCCGGCTTTGTGCACCGCAAGCACAGATGGGGGGTATGATAAGCGAGCTGGCTGACGTCACAGATGAGTGAGGCGTTGCCAAAAGTACCCCATGATTGGCTCCGAGGTATTCTTCTATGACGTTAGTGTTCACAGGGTTGCCGTGGAACTACTTCAATAGAGTTTCCCTTTATCGTGTTTTGGGTGGGGGTTTGTGTTAGAATACTGTATAGTAGACATACGCGTACAGTAAATAGTAACACGTTTTCGTTACATTTCAGATACTTCACAACTGCGTGTTTTAAAAACGTTCTATATAAATGACTGAATTATAAATTATTTCAAATAACGTTCACAATGCTATAATATTTACTCTCACTTACTCATAACCCGATGAAAATTTACATTTTTTATATGTTAGTGGACCTTATTTTTTTTAAATTTCAAATGTATTTTACCACTCAATTTCCTCAATTACTCGGCTCTATTTTCGAAAACTTAGCTTAATTCACCTTTATCCAAACAGAGAATGAGGAAGACTTAATGAATGAATGAATTTGTTGTTAATATTAATAGATATTTAAATGTAATATTTTATAGATAATTTCATTCTGGGCAGGTGTGTCATTTATTTGATGTGTATTAACACGGTTTACCCGACTGCTGACGTTCATCAATTTAACTATGTACATGTATAACTATGTACATGTATAACTATGTACATGTTTAACTATGTACATGTATAACTATGTACATGTATAACTATGTACATGTATAACTATGTACATGTGTAACTATGTACACATATAACTATGTACCCGTCAGCTCGTGTTGGCGCTCTGGCAATTATTCCGCTAGGCTAGCTCAGTCCTGTGAGAAGTAGGACGCGGGGTTCGAAGCCGGGCCCGCCGGGGACAGAGACCAAATGCATCGGAACTAAATTGAATCAGGCTCTGGTATCGAGGTTAGTGTTATTTCAGTTAGTCAAGATGGCTCTCCTGGTGCATGGTGGGATTTGTTGCTCTCTAATTCGTGGCCAAACTGTCGTTGTAACACTGCTCGAGTGAGGTTGGATAGTGAAGATAAAACAGTCGCAATGTTAATGTAATGAAAGAGATTCAATTTAATTAAATGGTTGTTGTTATTTCAGTAGGGACCTTGACTGGATGTAGGCCACCCTAAGCCAGGAAATAATTTAACCTAACTTTTTATATCCCGCTGTTTGTGGTATCAACGTATTTTATTTAACACTACTTCAAGAAGAATTTTCTCTTAGTGATTTTGTGGGGAAATGAAATTAACATGGTGCCATTAACGTGCGTATGTTAATAGTGCTTTATGTATCTACAATAGTCAATTTAGATTATACTATAGTTGTTGGAGATAATAATTATAAGAGATCTATGACACAAGAGTGTAAATGTATCTAGTATTTCATTCAACTTGCAAGCCCACAAGTTATAACTATGAATAAGATGGCTCCTGTAAATATATAAATAAACCCATATTCTTTAGTTCTACCCTATTTAGTATACACACATATATTATACACAAAAGTGTAAATTTATCTAGTATTTCACACAAATTGCAAGCCCACAAGTTATAGATGTAACTAAGCTAAAACAGCTACTGGAAAATGAAACTCTATTCTTTAGTTCTACTCTGTTTAATATACAATAATATACAACACACAATAGTCTAAATGTTTCTAGTATGTTCTACAATTTGCAAGAACAAATGAAATATCTGCAACAAAGATGGCTCCCGGAAAATACACCCCTATTCTTTAGTTCAACTCTGTTTAATAAGCCATATATTGAGTAGGACAAATGTCTGTTTTTTCTGTGGCCGTCTTGAGATCGCTAGAAAAACACGGCTGAAACAATCTAGAAAATTCTCGCTACTTCGTTTCCTGTATAGTTGGCTCGGATCAGTGTTGTTATCACAGATCGGGCTCAGTGGAGGGAGGTGGGAAATGTCGTGGAATGGAAGGAAATAAAACAGCAAGCAAATCCCACCCCTCCACCCTCTCACCCACCCAGCCAAGTGTGCTGGCGATGCTGGTACACTGAGATACGGGCTGGAGGGTAATTCTGCTTGGGTGTTTCCATGAACCAATCGGGTAATGCGCTGTGTGTTGCATATTTCATGTCGCACCCTGTACAATATTTCTGAACGCGAGGTTTGGGTAAGAAAATCGTCGCGTGTTTTAAATATGTGTACATAATTACTTATACAATACGTGGATGATCTTCATTAATCTATAAAGCATATAAATACTAAAAATTATTTGAATTTAAAATAAAATCGTTTTTGTCAATGCATTTTTATTCTGTAATACAACTAATATTCGAAGGTGGGCTACAAATTAAGTTGCTAATAATTAAACATTTTATTCTAGCACAGATCTGAGCCTACTCACTCACACCAGCATAGATTTACATATATAAAAGTTAGGGCTGCCGTTCAACATGGATGTTTCGATTGTATGCCCACATTGCGGACAAATTTTGACATCAATTTGATACACATAAATCTACTTTCAAACACGGAGCACTTTTCACCAAAGGTAAGCCTGAGTAAATAGTATTTGGTCGTCGTGCGTCGCCATCATCTTTTATCCGGTGACGTGCGCAAACAAAATGGCTGCGCTCGGCTAATTGCAACCCTCATGTATTTTTGGCAGCAAGTAATCTTCACGTTATTGTGTGCTGATAATATCATATTATTATCTAACGAAGAATCAAATCCAAGTTTCGTTACATAATTACATTCACTCGCATTATAAGCTTTTATTATTTGCGTAGTGTTTATTTACATTTAAGTTGTGTATCCATGTATATTAGTTATTTACCAAGAATTCAACATACTTTTATTCATTCGTACGCCAACAAAATTTGTATGCCCACTTTATAATTAGTTTTACTCTGAACATGACAAAATAAAATAAATAAATAAATTACCATTTAGAGTCTACCCACTCAGTAATTAAACTGATTTGCAGTGGGGGACTTTAATTTAAAGCGACTAAACCAACCCTGTAGGCTTCGAACACCATCGACGAGTGAGCGATAACCAATCAAAGATCAATATTTCAAATACGAAACATATGAATCAGTGATTGGACAGTGCGAACACCTGCGGACAAATGCCAGAATCAACAAGGCCGATTCAGAACAACTTTGAATTTATTGAGTGCTTCGTTGCTAGGACGGCTCCAAAGTCACCGTTTACTTATTACTAAGCCAAGAAGTAATGGAAGTCTTTGACTTCAGGCAGTCATTCAGACAGTCATTCAGGCAGACATTCAGACAGACATTCAGACAGTCATTCAGGCAGTCATTCAGGCAGACATTCAGACAGTCATTCAACTGCCTGAATGTCTGCCTGAATGACTGTCTGAATGTCTGCCTGAATGACTGCCTGAATGACTGCCTTAATGTCTGCCTGAATGACTGTCTGAATGACTGCCTGAATGTCTGTCTTTATGACTGTCGAATGTCTTAATGTCTGCCTGAATGACTGTCTGTATGACTGCGTGAATGACTGTCTGAATGTAGTGTCATTGGTTACCACAATATCACGCTTGGGGCGCTGCAGTTGTTGCAACAAGACACGGGTTATATTGTCGTTACGTCACTCTTCTTGTGATGCTCAGTTGAGCTGTTGTGTTTCTGCCTCGGGAATATGAATATCGAGGCTTAATACCAACAGAGAATCTAAAACCTAAACCAACACTTTTCTTGCCACGGAAGGAACCGTTTCCTTCTGGATGTTTAAATACTACTTAGAATAATCCAGCGCAAGCCGTATACGTAGGTTTTATAGTTTAATAGGAAATGAGAAACATGAGTTATCCGAAATGAATGTATAATCCTGTGGTAGATCCGCACAGCGCAAGGGGGCGTGGCTACAAAGCTCTTCCACAACGCCTTAGCCTAATCCTTCGCTGCCTACGTCGTTACACTTTTATGATTGCGAAATGAAATGAACGTTATCTAGAAACAATGAAGTTCATGCTATCGTCTGATGCCCTTTCAATGTAGACAAAACTCTCTAATGGGTAAGTATATAGAATTATGTGAAAAATTGTAAAATTGCTTTCATAAAACACACATCTACGATTTAATGTTAATGGCATTATTCAATGCGATATCACATTTAAAGCAGGTTACCCAATTTTAACGTATTCACTGCACGTTTTGTTTTAGTGTTATTAAAAACATTTCTCCTAGTGGAGTTTTAATTCAAGATCCAGTAATTGTTTTAGGAATCGTAAAATAATAGTTTCTTTACTTGTTTACTTATAGCTATATGAAATTACAAGAAATTTTATAATTTGTTAAGTAAATAGTTATTAAATTTATACAGAATCCTTGTAAGTTGTGTAACTGGTTAGCGTTCAGACATGTTCCAGAAATAAAGGTATTAATATAACGTAACTTCTTTTCAAGAATCCTTCATATATACGTACTGAAAATAAAAGTATACATATTTCGTAATTTACATTCTAAATCACGATTTGCCATCTGTCTAGATTCTAATAACATGTCATACCCATGTCCGAAAGGTAATTACTTTCTGTTATGAACTTAAGCGACTTTCCCAGTCTTGTACACGACGGTGCCAAATGTCAAAAAATAAATTAATAAACACATTCATATTTAGAGTTTACCCAGCGTCTAGACATATCTAATAAGAGGTTGTTTTTACAAGTCGTTCGTCATCTTACTGTACGGCCTACGAAGTATGTGTCATTTTACACAAGTATTGTACATGTGGTATGAGTTGAAAATAACCAAATGGAAAACGTATTAAATCAAGCTGGAAGTGTTCTTCCGTTTCAATAAAGTTGTCTTCAAACTAATAATTCACTTCACAATGTAATATTATACGTGTATTTAATACAAGATGTACAAACAGTAGGCCTACATTTTATACATGCTCCTTCACCTCATATTATTTTAGTATGCGTACTTTGATAACGCCTCTATTTGCTGTATATTGATATTCTATGTAGTATCGCTAAGTATCAGATATAGTTATTTAGCCTATAATATTATGCGCGTGGTAAAGGAGACAGATGTAATGCATATTTGTACAGCATTGTTGAATCATCTGTACTATTTACTGTTAAAACGTTCTAGAGTTAACCGTATTAAGGCTTAATTGAATCCAGCTCCATTTACATAGCTGATATGGAAATTAATTGCTTCACCGTTTTAAACGCAGTTCGCATTAAACACTATTTGCCTACAGACTTAAGTGCACGTGCACTTAACTCGTTTATACAATTATTGATGGGAGGCGGGGATGAGTAGGCCTATAATTAACGCATTTAACTGGTTCAAACAAGTTATCCCCGCTTCTCTACCCCCAACCCCCCAACCCCCTTATCCACACACGGAGATATAAGAAGCGTATTTGAAACAGATGTACTACCAAAGGGTGTCATAATTGCAACGGATGATCATAAAGGGGTACATTCTAGTACATGAAACAGTGTGTTTAATGAACTTCAACATATATAATGTGAGTTTTCGTATTAGTATAATTATTTCCACAAAAGGAAAGTTCTTGGCAGAAAAGGACACAGTTCCAAACACAAAAAGTGGTCCGTAATCAACTAGTTAAACTAAGAACTAGGTGTCACAATAAACACATAAGACAATAGAGCAGCTGTACATCCATAACACATAAACTAGAAATTGATATTTATATTTCGCTTCCTCTGGGAAGGAAGGCAAACAAGTGATGTATATAACTCATTAAATAAAATAAATAAATTCACATTTAGAGTCTACCCACTCAGTAACTAAACTGATTTGCAGTGGGGGACTTTAATTTAACGTGACTAAACCAACCCTGTAGGCTTCGAACTCCATCAACGAGTGAGCGATAACCAATCAAAGATCGATATTTCAAATACGAAACATATGAATCAGTGATTGGACAGTGCGAACACCTACGGACAAATGTCAGAATCAACAAGGCCGATAATTAGTTTGTATATCACTTGTAACAGGCCTCTAAACACTAATGTGTAACCTTTGAGTTGCTTCATCCTTAAAGTCAATATTATATCACGTAATTACTAAACCATTACATAAATCATGATACGAGGCTCGGCCGGGTAGTCTGAGCTCTCTGGCCAACACCCAGACATGTGGGGGTTACAGGGGTGAAGAAGTGTCCGCCCGATGGGGTTGCAGTGGTAGTGGAGCTAACACCGCGGAGCAGTGGAGTGTGTGGCGATATCCTGCGGGAGGACAACAGGACTCGAGACTCAAGGGTAGCGTTGAACGTAGAGCGAGAAGTGAAACCAGCTGGCAAGGAAACGTTTCCTGTTCTGTTGTTGAAGATAAATTTAACAGACTACGGCAGTATTGAACAACACACTATGATTGATGTTTCGTAGAGAAGTACGCCTACACACGCGCACTTCTCGCAAACTTTATTTTCTTTGCTCTCGAACCAAAGCTAGGTCGACGGTATTCCATATTCAGTAATAGAAGAAAGAAAATACGATAGCTTTTTGTGATTAGGAGAGATTTTTGTCTAATTTGTTAAATTTAAATTCTTCAATGTCATTATCAATTTTTCTCATGATTATCATTTTGTATACTCAATAATTGGCAATACGGACAATTAGATGGATAGACAAGTGTGTTATATCTCACTAAGCTTGATTATTGCAGAGGTTTTGATCATCTTGGAGGGGAACGTACTTCTTTTTCTTGTTGTTCTTCTGTAACGTCCCTTAAAGCGCGGCCACACGGGGGTAGTTATAAACGCAAAATGTGCTGAGTTGAGAAAGAACATACAACTTTAGGAACTTTTCGCTTTTTACTGTTAACTCTTCAACTTCTCTGCTTGACGGCAACGCGGGTACTACTCCCATAATCTACCAGCTGTCTCTACTCATAGGTGTTGCTCTTATAGTGTCCTTATGTATACTACTCTGGTAGATGTTTAGAGCAATTTTCACTTTCACCCTCAGTTCTTCACGTATAATCCTTATTATTTTCATAGAAACAATAAACGATCATAATAATTGGAATGTTAATTTATTTTAATTTGTGTTTATAAAAAATTAACGAATTTGAAATACGTGAAGATTGGCGAATAGATGCCATATCTAAAGACATCTCATTAGATTTAAAACTCGAGCTTTATTATTTGTGTCAAAGTTGTATATTATGTTTATAAGAAGTGTAGTCATTTTAAGTTTTTCATTCAGTCGTCTCAAACACAAAATATGAGGGTTTATATTCGCAGAGTCGTAAATAACCAAGGTTATGTTTGGGGGGTCGTTTATTTCTTCGTTTATTTCCGCTGTCTAAGAAAGACGTCGGTATTTCATCCCTGGGTCGATTGGTCGGTTTTATACGTCTGGAGTCGACGTGCCAAGTTTCGATTGTGGTTAACCTTTCCGATAAGTCGATCACAGCAACAAAGGGGAGATTTATAAAATCTGATGGATTTTAAAATAGAATGCTATATTGGATTTGAGCACTGAAAATTGCAGTTCTTGAATCGGAGCCGTCCCAGCAACGAAGCACTCAATAAATTCAAAGTTGTTCTGAATCAGCCTTGTTGATACTGGCATTTTTCCGCAGGTGTTCGCACTGTCCAATCACCGATTCATATATGTTTCGTATTTCAAATATAGATCTTTGATTGGTTATCGCTCACTCGCCGATGGTGTTCGGAGCCTATGGTTGGTTTAGTCTCTTGAAAGTCCCCCACTGAAAATCAGTCTTGTTACTGAGTGGGTAGACTCTATAAACTGTTGATATATAAAAAGATATATAAATGTGGTACAGAATCAAGTTAAAAACACAGGACTGATTTTCAAAAATACTCAAAATTACATTTCCACAGATAAAAATCGTATTTTTGAATTTATTTAGTGAAGAACTGACTTATTTAGTTAACAGTAGGGTAAACATCTCTCAATTTTCCAAAACATACTTCTCCATCCCTTGAGAGTAGTCTCGCCGCATTTATAGTAGCACCATTTGCTGTTCGAAACAAAACTTGACATCATCTAAACTCTAAAGAAAAACATATTTTGCCACGACTATAATCATGTTGCGAACAGAACATAAGTTGAAATATGCACAAGACAATTCCTACAAGATAATGTAACATGTTTTCAAAGCCCTTCACTTCAAACCCTTCACGCAACACAATCAAAGAAAACAAAAATATCAACATGTGATAGCAGGAGGAAACTACCTCATTTTCTTTACGTGAGACGTCGATGTTGCGGTACAATCATTTCAACGTTACTCACAGCAGTGATGCTTTCTATACATTTCACTACCCGACATAAAGTATATTTCCACTTCTGTTCGTACAATATTGAATATTCGATCAAGTTTTCAATCAGAATGTTCCACCAAGTGATTGAACCGCAGATAAATGTGGTTTGCAGTGTATGTACAGAGTGGTTGTACACAGAATGTACTTCATAACCTGTCCATGTCGGCTTGTCAAGTCGAGATCTCCCATAAAACGGATATGTCTCTAACTCGAAGCATTTCGCAATGATTTTGTGTGGATAATACTCGAGTATTTACCCGAGGCTAAGTTGACCTAGTTTTTAAACCAAGCGAAGATCGATGCGGGACATGGCCGGATGTTATCTATGACTCTGGTTGCAAGTGCACTTTAATGTTCACACCCTTGTGTTGACTGTTGCGCTTTGAATTTAGCTTTGCCAGGGAGTGTTTCATCTTTCGAACGAGTAAGTGGTAACTAAGTATATTATATAGGTCAATTAACAAGGTACGGTTCTTAAAATTTGATCTAGAATACATTATTGTTTGCATTTTGCTGGAGACATTTTGAAATATTAGCCACACTGTGAGTTTCAGTATTATAGAAGTTGGTGATAACGGATTTAAATTAAAGAAAACCTGCAAAAAATGTCGTTACAAAGGAAAATCTGTGAAATATATTTACCTATTTAAATACAATCAGCAAGTTAACGAAGAAAATGATCTCATTTCCATGATAAAATAAAGATTTCAAAATTACAAAGAGTTTCCTGTTCTAGTTTTGTATAGAAACTAAGTGCATGGATAAGAAAATGTGTCTCGTCTAAGAATATTTACGGTAAGATGTTTAAAAAAGATTGAATTACAGTAGGAATTGTTTTTACGCATCTAATGAAATTTATTCCAAATGTTTTAAAACATTATAATAAACCTAGGCTCTCATGACAATTGAAGTCGGAAGATGTGTTTATACTTTATAGCACCTGCTTAGTACACTATTTGCCACATTGTCACTCAACTTTGCGCCATAAGCACAAAAGTGGTTTATAAATATTTACCCTTCTACAAAAAGCTCTGGAAGAGACTGTCCCGTAGAAGTCCAAACATTACTTGTATATTCACTTTGAATCCTTCTTAAACTCATGCGCGGAAGACATTATGTCTTACCTTTGACAAGGAATGTGGTTTAACTGCTTAGAGTATCTTGTATCTTGATAGAGGCCTCAGGAGAGAAGTTGCTTTACTTCCAGTTGATACAATCTTCTCCGTCACTCTCAAACCTGAAACAGTAAAACAATGTGGCATAAGATTAAGCAACATTCACACTAATGCTGACTTTAATAACGAGGTCTTTACACGTCACCATCTGGAACAAATCACCAGCATGTATGTGCAATGTCACCATCATACACGTGCGCTACGGCATTGAAATAACTATATCAGCAAACAAGTATTTTTTGTCATGGCTGCCGTACTTTGTTGATATCACACAAGGCTACCGGTCTGCCTATCTATGGTTTAATATAACTCTAGGGGCCGATTTCACCAACTTATAAGCTTCGATTAGCCGGTAACAGGGGATTCTCTATGATCAAATATGGCGACCGCCACGAAACCATGGTTACCAAACTGAGCTTACTAAATCGGAGCTTAACGAAGTTGGTGAATTGAGACCTTGGTCGTTGGTAAATACGGAAACTCCATCTCAAACTTTACCTCTCGGGATGATTTTTACACCAAATCCGAGAATGTCGAAATTATAAATGGAAATCTGTTTTAATCGAATTCTAAAATCTTTAATTTAGAAAACCCTTGAGATGTAAGACGCGACTCGAGGGTTGTCTGATTGATGTCGATGCCGGAGTTGGGTACTTCCAAGTGGTTCCCCAAGCGGTAGAGATCGATCTCTCTAAACGAGCTGTCGTCACAGTCGAATCGTTCGACTAGTCGATCTATTCGAGTGAACGATAGATAATATATCATCCTGTGTTGTTTGTATTGTACAGCGAGGATTTCAATATACGTAATGGCGAGATGGTTTCTTGTTGTAAGACAAATGACGACAAGACGTTACGGTTGTGTTGCGATGATTTGCCGATAGAGGCGCTGTTTGGTGGCCATTGAGAGCCGCGAGACAGGGGGAGATATTTCAAGCTGACGGGGGGGGGGGGGGGGGGATCGAAACTATGATATTGTTTTCTTCTACCCACGACGTCCGCCGGGTTTGTTGGAAACAAAAATATAAAATTCGGGCTGTTTTTGCACTTTTTAACGAAGGCTTTTAACGAAAGGAAAATGTAAATTTAGCGTCAAAGTAAGTAAGCTAAGCCAAGGGTCTTCATGAAACAATTCAGTTTTGAACTCTGGGTTGTTTTAGTTTCTCCCGAAACCATAAAGCAACTAATTCCTTGTTCACCAGACAGCCAAGAATTAATAATAGTATCTAATCGCTATTATACTGTTCGTTGAATGTTATTTTTATTGTATTTATAGAATTATGCATTAGATATAGTTTGAATGAATTAACAATTAAGATTTTGATAAAATTAAAATGGTGTTTACTATTTATGTATGCATCTTGCATTTGGGGAACTCTTGAAAATTAGATAAGTTTTCACGATTGTTCTTTTGTGAATTTCAAAATAGTAATTATAAAGATCTGATAATATCGTGTCGCCGTTGAATCGGTCATGGTTCTGTGTTTTATGGTGTATTCTCAGTTACCTCTCACAGTAACACCGGCTCTTGTGTTGCCGTGTTCTGAAGCCACGTCGGTATATCACAGGAACACTCTACACAAGATTAACGGGGTTTGTTCAATTCAAACGACTTAAAAGGCAATTTTGTAATTTAATGTATCGTTTGTCTAGTGTGCGTGTCAATGCATAAAGTAATATATTACGATGTTTTACTGAACAAAGAACAAAGCTAATCACATTAAAGCTTAGTGGGGTTTTCATTTATCATTCGAAAAAAAATCCGAAGGAAATTTTACAAAACAATAGGATGAATACTGAAATTGGAAAATGAGCTTAGTTTTTTGGAATTGGATTCACGCAGTATTTTTTCTTCTGGTTTTTGCATATAGTGTCGTGTTTCTCCTCGAAAATTCTCAATGTCAATCTTGGTGATATTTTATATAAAAAGTAGGAAGTTTTCTACGAGAAAAAGACAAGCTGACTCGAGATTCGAGTTCAAACATACATGTAGAAGTTGGAACCGTGCCAAAATATGCAACCGAATTTTGTCATCTTCCTATCATCTTTTTGCAGAAGAGCACAGATGGGATATTCTAGTCATGGAAGCTAGATATTGGATCCAGTCGCTTAAGTTAGCCAGATGAAAATATTTTATGAAAGTAGTTCTCGTCAAAAAAAATTGAAATATCAAAATAAATACATTAAAACATATGCATATGCATATACATTATTATGTAGATATGGTCGTATGCGAAGTAGCCGAGTTATTCATATTCATATTCATATTCATTTATTTATTGTAAATGGATCACATACATGTTTGTCATGAATTGTACAAACGTGATATTTTACATGGTCAGTCATAGTCAGTGGTTACATTGTCAGTGGTTAATCTAATATGATACTGAGCAAAGTTAAATCATATTTACACAATTAAGCTTTATTAAATTAAATGAGCTTGACAAAAACAACTGAAATGTCACATATAATAAAATATAGCTAATGCTACATATAAACATATTATGAAGATATGAATGTGCAAAGTGAAAAAAACAAATGACATGGAATATGTATGCCACACTGTAAACTGTGTACACTTTAACCCGATCCAGTACTCTTCTCGCAGCTATAGAGGATTGTAAGTTTCACTTCTTGTTTATTTGTTTCATATTTCTTGCTGTCTACATTTGTCATTTTACATTAATCCAGTCTGTTTAATATTTGTATTGGAAAACTTTAAAACTAAAACATACCCATGGAGAAGCGTTGTCTATGGTTTCGCAGCTGAAGAGAAAAAGCTCAGTTGTCAGTTAACTTCCTCATGTAAAAGAACTAGATTGTAAAGTAATGGACGCTTAAAAAAGTTTTGAAAAATGAAATTGTATTTTGATTTATGAAGTGCTTTGTCTGGTAAAGACATTCTAGGCACTGCACAAAACAATCATAGCTGCCAATAGAGGTTCAACACTGAAAGACGGAGTTTTTTTTCAGCTAATCAGGTTAATGTTTAATTAAAGACAAATTACTTAACACTTATGCCAGGTATCACCAAATTTTGCTGTTAGTCGGAGATAAACTCAGAAAAAACCTGGTGACCGGTAGAAGACACTACTCATTTGTAACATAATGATTGTTGAAACCATGGTTATCAATCCAAGGTTATAAAAGCAGACTAACAAACTCTGGCCTGGATAGTATATACAGTGATATAGAAGAAATCTGTGTCATCAGCGTGGGTGTACGTTACTTTAAAACTGATCGAATGTCACAATGGAAAGGGAGTTTATATAACGAAAATTGGTTTCGGACGGTTTCTTAATGCTGCGATTTGTTGTTGGCATAAAACACTGAAAAATTGGTCTACCATTGTGAAAGGGCGCCTAACGTACTAAAGGAAAAGCCTCTCCACGTAACAAGGGCTTATATCATACCTAGCGTGGCGCAGGTTGCTAACAAGATTGTGTGGTCGTTTAAAACATGATTGTTTCCTCGCTCTGAAAGCTTTTCTTATGGCTTCTGCTGAATCGTCAACATTTATCATTTCTTCTCATTGCAGATATTAAATCTGACAAGACCGTTTTATATAAAACGGTGGAGGAACGCTGTGATTGGCCAACCACGCATCATCTAACCGCGCGGCAAGAGGCAAAGAAACCGCGGCCATTGAACGCACAGAATTCAACAGAGAATTGTTCTATAGGTTTCATTCATTTCACTAATGTACTCCGCGTTAAATAATGTCACATATATCTGGGTAACAACATTTATCGACTGAACTAGTTTGATTTAACAATTGCAGTACTTGCTGGTTATTGTTGTTTCACATGTATCCACAACGACTTGTTACACATAATGTCTATGCGCATATTCACAACTTCCAAAAGAATTATATACAGTCAATTCTCAATGGAGTGTAAAGCCAAGCACTCTCTCTTTAGAACATGTATCTTCAAGAATTAACAAGAACCCAAAAGCTCAAAATTCATCATTATAACTACTTTCAAGGAAGAGGCTTCAAAAATGTGCCGGAAAATTAGACAGCGTCTCTGTAGACACAAAAGGCAAAGCTCTTCGTTAGAAATGATCTCTTTTGTCCGCGCCGAGAGCGACAGGAGTCCCGCTACTTAATTCAGAGCCGACATCTTCTCTTCCATTCAAACGTCTCGCAGCCGTCAGGCTTACACCCACCCAGCCTCTTTGAAGCAGCCGACAAAACACGAGCAACCTGATTGGAGTAGCCAAACTTCGAGTATCGGTCAGTCGACTTGAAGAGAATAGGCAACACGCGTACGATTGTTTTTGTTAAACCAAACACTTAGTTTAATAGTATCAGATACAAAAAGTATATTAATGCAAGTCCTAAGTAAAAAAGAAAATTTTAAATGGGTTTAATGTGGTCGCATTTATTGAAATTTAAACTCGGGGATCTGAAACGCGTACAGGTGGCTGTGACGCAATGGTTCTGTAGACGTGGCAGAACAGACCAATCGCTGAGGCGGTGAGCGTACACAGAACAAAACCATGACGTCAAATCCACTCTACATGGCGGCGGCTCGTTCTTCGCGCCCTTTTATTTATCGTTACTAAACCAATTATTTTGAGGCATAGACTGATCCGTTTTTCAAAATTCAAAGACACAAAATTATAAAATGAGAGACAAGGTATTTGAAAATCGATTAAAATTTTCATACGCGTGTTCCCTATTCAAATAAATAAATAAAATAAATTCACATTTAGAGTCTACCCACTCAGTAACGAGACCGAATTGCAGTGTGGGACTTTAATTTAAAGCGATTAAGCCAACCCTGTAGGCTCCGAACACCATCGACGAGTGAACGATAACCAATCAAAGATCGATATTTCGAATACGAAACATGTGAATCAGTGATTGGACAGTGCGAACACCTGCGGACAAATGCCAGAATCAACAAGGCCGATTCAGAACAAGTTTGAATTTATTGAATGTGACGTCATCGCTGTCTGATTGTCGGTGACTACTGAGACGGTTTTGTTGACTAAACCACCTTTCAAATAATCCTTCTATTTGCTGTGATGCAACCATCGAGTTGTCTACCTAGTTTTAATGACGTACTCGACAACTAGGTCATATGAATATAATGTTGGAGCAGATTGAGAGAAGTAGAAGGGGGGAAATAGATTTAAAGAGGTTGATGGGTGAAAAGGGGAAGTTGGAGGCCTCTTCCTATTGGCCGAGTGACTCTAGGCCCAGACGGGAGCTCCTACCCGAAAGGTCGGCTTTGCTCTGTCTAAAGTCTGCAAACCTTCAAACTTACGCTAAACAAAAGGATGATTCATACTTGAACACACATAAGGTCTAACTAAGTAGATACGTTTAGGACCAGGATAAACGGTCAAATGTCTTCGCCTTGAATTTAAATGAAAACTGTGTCTGTCTCTCTGCCTGTTTGTCTGTCTGTCTGTCTGTCTGTCTGCCTGTCTGTCTGTCTGTCTGTCTGTCTGTCTGTCTGTCTGTCTGTCTGTCTGTCTGTCTGTCTGTCTGTCTGTCTGTCTGTCTGTCTGTCTGTCTGTCTGTCTGTCTGTCTGTCTGTCTGTCTGTCTGTCTGTCTGTCTGTCTGTCTGTCTGTCTGTCTGTCTGTCTGTCTGTCTGTCTGTCTGTCTGTCTGTCTGTCTGTCTGTCTGTCTGTCTGTCTGTCTGTCTGTCTGTCTGTCTGTCTGTCTGTCTGTCTGTCTGTCTGTCTGTCTGTCTGTCTGTCTTTTTGTCTGTCTGTCTGTCTTCAGTGTCTGACGCTTGGAGGGGATTAGCTCGTCATATGGACGTCGCGGTAACCCCCCCCCCCCCCCCTCCAAGCTTCTGTGTTGACATGACTGCGTACGACATGTAAATAGGGCAAGACATATATCATATGTCTTCCTCTTAATATATAACTATAACTATTGTTGCTGTTTGTCTCTTTTATTGCAATCATTTTATTTAAGACGTTGAGGAACGAACAGGAACTATATTATTTTGTTTCATCAACGAGTTGGAAATCAAAGAGGTAAGTAATGTTTCCGTGAGTAATCATCTATCATGGAAGCCTTGATAGGGAAAAATGTCTGAGAGATGGGGATGATGAAGTCGGTGAAGTTGAATGTCAACAATTCTGAGCGTCTCTCCGAATCAATCAGTGAGAAGTTTTGCAAGTTATCGTCTGTCGTAAGATTGAGAGCCAGTTTATTTTCTGTCGTTACTACAACCTGCTCTCGCTAGACTTACACTGACAAGAATTCTTTAGTAAAGAGTATTTGACTTGATTTTGGCACTAGTTCATTATACATAAATAAAGCTAATAATAATAATAATAATAATGCCTTTATTTGCAAACAGGAATCAAAATCCCACTAGTGCAAACATAATACAATACAATATTATACACTCAGGTGACATGAGTAAGTAATAATACAACAAACAATTACACGAACAATTACAATAATAAAAAAATAAAAAATACAACAGTTACAATAAAACATAATGCATAATACATAAGCAAGTATACCTTAACAACAGCAAGAAAATTACATGATTACTTTGACTACAGCGCCTGGATTATTTTATTTTTAAATCAATTGTAACTTTCAAAACAAATGTCGGTGCTCAAATGCTCTGCTAGCTGGTTGTATGTAGATTGTAATCTATTGATGGCACAATGCTTATAGAGATCAATTCTATTGCTGGGGACGTAAAATGTAGAATGTCTTCTAGTTGTTCTTAGGGGGACAAAAAAGTTTAGATATGTTATCAATGGGGTGTCTACTGAATTATGCGTGATTTTGTGCAGAAACATCATATCTAACAAGGTTCGTCTCTTTTCTAGGGGCATTAACTTCATGTTTTGACAGTGTAATAGATATTCATTTCGGTGGTAGGGCTGCCTGAAATAATGATAACATACTAACTTAATAAACTTTTTCTGTACCCTCTCAATGTGGTCTATTTTGGTTTTGTGATGCGGATTCCATATAACGCTAGCGTATTCCACCTGTGGGCGAACAAGTGCTAGATATAACATCCTTAAGGTGGCTAAGTTGAAATCGCCCATACAGTTCCGCCTTAACAGACCTAGAAGTTTGAAGGCTTTTGGTGTTACTTTATCTAGATGCTTTCTGAAAGATAAATCAGATGAAATAGTGACACCAAGGTCACTCACTGAGTTTACTCGATCTAAGTTCGTGCCGTCAATTGTATAATTATGCAGAATTACATGTTTTCGCTTGTTCGTGAATGTTATAACACTGCACTTTTTTACGTTGAGATTAAGGTTCCAACAAGAACACCAGTGGGAAAAGGAATCAAGATCTTCTTGAAGCAAATCACAGTCACTGTTGGTCAAAATAGGCCGATACACCTTTAAATCATCAGCATACAGTAAACATTTTGAGGATTTAAAACAAGATGGTATGTCATTTACGTAAAGGTTGAACAACAAAGGGCCAAGCGTTGAGCCTTGAGGCACCCCTGACGTGATAACAACAGGTTTTGAGGAGCATCCGTTTATGACGACTGTTTGTTTACGTCCACCTAAATAACTTTTTATTAGTTCAAGTAGTGGACCCTGTACCCCATAACCTTTAATTTTGTGTAAAAGAAGACCGTGATCTACACTGTCGAATGCTTTTTCAAAGTCTGTGTATATGCTATCAACTTGAGTTTTATTATTTAACTTCTTGGCAATGTCATGTGTGTATTCAACCAGGTTTGTCACAGTGGAGCGTCTCCGAACGAACCCGTGCTGCTCAGTCGCTAAGTGGAGCTTGACATGTTGGTACAGGGCCTCGTGAATCAGCTGTTCAAATATTTTAGATAACACAGACAACAGTGAGATCGGTCTGTAATTACAGACCTTGTAACGGCTGCCCTTTTTGAAGACGGGTGTCACAAAAGCATGTTTCCAGCGGTCCGGATACACTCCTGATTTCAATGCAGTGTTAAATATATCTGCTAGAGGTCTGGCGAGTGCACGGCGACAGTGTTTCAACACCCGGACTGGAATGCAGTCAGGACCAGGTGCTTTATTGTTCACGAGTTTCATGAGACATTCCTCAACCTTCTCAGTAGAGATGACAAAGCCTGACAGGCTATTGTTTCCATAAGCTGGTGCAGTAGGCAACGCCGAATCATCAGTGGTAGAGGCTGGGTTGAACGTTGACCGGAAGAATTCCGAGAAAAGATGACAAGCTGATGCCAAGTTACTTGCTGTTGACGTCCCGTACTCGACTTCAAGTGGAATTCGATGTGCTTTGGTTTTTCGGCGTATGTATCCCCATAGGAGATTAGGATTGTCAGATACACTAGAGTTGATTTTGTCTTTGTACAGCTTGTAAGCAGCACGCAGTTGATTTTTATATTCTGTTCTCTTAACTTGGAATTCGATTTGATGACATTGCAGCAGGGAGATTTTCCATCGTTTATGGGCTCGATTTTTAGCTTTTAGAGAACGAATTACATCTGAGTTGAACCATGCCGGGTATTTATAGGCATTTACTTTATAGGTGGGGACAGAATCAGCTACAGCCCTGTCCAAAATTTCATAAAACTTATCACACTTGATGTTAACATCTACACTGTTATATACCTGTTGCCAGCCACTTGTACGTAGAGTGTGATTGAGCACGTCCAGGTCAGCTTTGGCCCATTTAAGCTTGGATTGCGTTTTGTTTCTTCTGTTACTGGCGTTTGCACGCGGAAACGTGACGTCACACGCAATAGCTGAATGATCAGAGAAGACAACTTGTTCAGCGACACAGATATTAATACTGAAGTCAAGGTTACTAACAAAAACTAAATCCAGGAAGTTTTCACCACGGGTTGGATGAGGGTTTATTTGATGTAAATCTAAGTCGCATAACGCGTCAATGAACTCAGCAGATATTTGTGGGTTGGTATTTCCAGAAATGGTCGGTAACATAAGTTCATGGAATTCAGTACAGCGTTTCCAAGAAATGTCCGGCAGGTTAAAATCCCCACATAGAATAACACTGTCACTGGGACGCGAGGAAGCTTGAACTAGTGACGTCAGATGGTACAGCTCCTCCACAAGCTCTGACGAAGGCTTAGGAGGTAAATACGCACAACCAATGAAGATACTGCACTTCGCACTGATCATCACTTCCACCCACACAATCTCGCAGTGAGGGCTTTCAAAAGTCTCCCGTCGCCTCGATGCATACTTACTGGAAACTGCTGTGAGAACGCCACCCCCTACTTGAACTTTGCCATTAACGGATAGTCTGTCCCTTCTAAACACCGAGTACTGACCGAAATCCAAAACTTCACCTTCAAAAATGTTACCATTTAGCCACGTTTCAGTTAAACACACCACATCAAATTCACTGTTATCAGCAAAGTACAAGTTAAAGTTCGCTAGCTTTTCAGGGCCCGATATGCTTTTGACGTTCATGTAGTAAAACGACATAGAATTACTGATGCAATTTTTGGCAGGTCCTGGATTTAAGTGGACATCACCACTGACTGACAGCAGGAGTACGACAAACCACGCTACGCCACGGTCCGGTGTAAATGTGCGTACAGCTGCACGCTGGCTCGCACGCGCAACAAGAAGCATACAAGATAAATCACACTTGCTACTTACTAGCATGTCCTCCTTAACTACAACACTTTTCCACAAGTCACACGGATCTAGCCACACTTCTCTATCACTGCCACAGAATTTAACAAATTGTTTTGACACTGCAAATAGCATGAAAACCCGGAGCGCACTTACAAGCCACCCGCACGCGGCCGCCATATTGGACTCTTTTATTTGGACTATTTTATTTTTTCAGTTACTTGAATTACCTGGCACTCCACCCTCTCTCTCGGCCCAGGGTAGAATAGGCCCAGAGTGACTCTGCTAGTCGTAAGAGGCGACAAAAGGAGAACCTGTCCCTTTCCCCCACTGTCCAACTGAATATTTCATCTCCCACTTGGCCCTGCCCTCCCTTGCTAGACTCCCGTATGACGACCAACGCGACGTACAATGGATCTGATTCGGATGTGGCTTTATTCTTCATCATCATCTTTCTCATCTTCATTATCACCCGCTCATCGTCTCGATTAGCCATAGTTGCATTAATATGAGACGTTAAGCCCCATTAATCATCCACTCTCCCCCTCCTCCTCATCACCCTTAGGATTTCAACGATGCTAGTCGTGTGTCTGTAGTTCTTACTATAGGGAGTATTCACGTGACAGCACATCGGCCATATTGGAGGCCATCTATAGTACTATTTCAAGTTTCATTTAGCTGTAAATAGATAAAGAATAATATTGTTTACGGAGAAATATAAGAATTTGAACACGTTTATCCACCGATAAATTGTACGACAATGATTATTGTATAGGGTTTTGTAAACGATGAATTTGCATCAAACGCCAGCTGAAACATAGTAACAATGAACTACCAATCACATGCCATTGTGCCCTCCAATGTGGCCACCATGCGCAATACGAGAATACACCCTATTTTGTTTCTAATACTAACCAATTGTCTTTTTATTTCATAATATGTTGTGTTGAGTATTGAACTCCTTTGAAAATCTGTTTCACAACTGAATACGAAAGACATTATGTCAATATAATAGTTTCGGTGTTTCTTTTCAACTCAATGGTTTGTTGCCACATGAGTTGGGGTCCTCAGCTTTGTTTCATAGACTCTATCCGATGGTTTACCTCAGAGCCGTTACATGACGAATACAGGTAATCTTAACAAGTGTCCTGGAGGCCGTGGTCAGGGGGGGGGGGCTCACTACTGGGCAGGACGCGCGGTTACCTCCCATAGGCGACGAGACCGCAATACAATATGCCGCAAGCCAGAGGGTTACTCCATTTTGTGCACGAGGATTGCGTCATTGGACGGATCGGGTTACTTCTAATATATACATTCTAAGAAACAAATGAAGGACGTATAAATAAAAGCAGCTATTACGCTAACATCTTAATTATTGTATAAATAACACAACAACTAGGCTGAATTATTTTATTTATGACATACAAAATAATATCGATACTAATTAATAACGTGCAGTAATAACAATCAGAAATGACAATAATAAGAGAAACGTGATATTGGATTTTATTTTTGCTTACACTAAATATAACAATAATGATAGCAAAATTAATTATAGCATAAAATAATTTAATACTAATTAATAGTAATTTAATGTAACCTTTGATTTGATCTTTTCAAATTGTATTGTAACAATTACTGTCTGTTACATATCATAATACGTTCTAACTCTTACGCATAGTTATCAAACACACCGTTTCTTGTTGGAGAGTCGTTGCTTGGTGGAGGTGCCGGGTTTAAGCGGAGTCGATTGATTCCTCCATCACTATGACGTCATGGATCGTGTACAAAGCATTTCATGAAAAATATTCCGACCAACACAAAGTAACTGCTTTGGAAAACGTTAGCGGGATATAAGGTGTTTCCTCAAGGATCCGTCAAAACGCAATTAATTAATTTTTTGAGTATTCCTGTTCATTCTGATTGCGCTTACGCGTAACATTCTTTTTTTTCTCACTTCGTAATTAAGGGAATGAAGATAATTAACAGTTGACAAATAAAAAAAAAATGATGATTTTCAGAATTGATCTAGAGCGCCGTGATTACTTCTTTCTTAGGGTCCTTGACAGATCAAAGACAATAATAGGCCTAGCAGCTAGTTTTCAAATGTTATGTTTTGGTGCATTTTTCATTATTGAGCATTATTGTCTTTAAAAACGTACTGAAAAAGGTCTATTGAACCGGACCTGATCTCTTTATGCTGCAGTATTTTCTAAAGGCAATTTAAAAATACGCTGCAACGAAAAACCCAACGTACAACGTTTTGTCTGTTAGCCTGGAAAATTTAAATTGCTACACAAACCACTAAAACGTGGACGAGTGAACGAACATGCTAGACTTTCAACAGTTTTTGCTGCAATTTGCTTTTAAAATTTAAAGTATACACGTTCTCGGATGCTGAGCGGGAATACGCTTTGTTTTGTTTGAGATAAAAATTGTATCCGAGCTGATACAGTAGTGAGGTTGCCGTATTCGTTTCCCCGATTCTATTGTACAAATATTTCTGTATGGAGCGAGGCTGACCAATTGTCTTACTGTATAATAGATACGAGGAGAACTGAGGGAAGCAGTTCAGTGGTTACGAGTTCAGTTCCCGTTTCGAGTTATATCAGATGTCATACAGAAAACATTCCAATGAGACTTCTTTTGTTATTTCAACATTTGAATTAAAATGTTAAGCGAGGGATCTTGTTAGCCTATTTTAATAATTTTGAGTTTGTTTGAACTTGCAAGAAATTTTTGTATGGGGGTTATATTTGTATTCGGAGAAAATCTTGAATAGTTAGATACCGGGTTCGGAAAACCATTTCTGCTTCTAGTTATGTAATTACAAGATAACATTAAACTTGTGTTACATTATTTTCATGGTATACATCACTGAAGTTGTCTGCAATTTAAAACATTACGCATGTTATTACATTTTAAAGTGAGACTAAGGGGTTGAAGAACTTATTTATATCCCCAATGAAAATCACTTCTTGTTACTGAGTGGGTAGATACAGCAATATTAAAATGTATTTAATTTTTATAATGATACTTAATAAATAATTCGTTCCCCAAAATTTTTGAAATCTTCCATGAAAGAATACAAACAATAATAATGAAATCAGTGTGTGCAAATGAGTAGATTAGACACTTAACATTCATTTATTTACACGTACACCGTTTACTTATCTAAGCAGCCATTAATGAAATCATCCTTGTATGGTGTGTTACATATATTTATACATTTTAAGACACTTTTTAATCAAAGTCACGTTCAGGTTCGGATGAATTCATCTGGTTGCCACATTTGTTTATATTTTCAGTTGTAGTTTGAGTCAGCAAAAGAATCATACGAAATAATGGGATTAGTGAGGCACTTCCAAACAATATCACTTCCATGTGAGCTGTGCATTATATCACTTTTATTAACTCCTATATTTCACTTCACATTCTCTTCCACCCCCTATTTCTCCAACATGGCTGACGAGCGCACTAGCTAACAGGTGTCCCACGTGAAATACTGTTCTAGGTGTTTTATTATTAAAGAACGAACAAAACAAATATACGGAAACTCTCAACCTTCACCTCCCATAACGTGACAGATATCATTTTGAAAACTGAGTTTTCTTGCATTTCTTTTATCATCTTCTCGCGTTGTCCCCTACGACGAGATTGTCTGTAGCCCCATCTGCTGTGTTCTCCTCCCTATTGTGTCAAGGGGGGGGTGACACATGGAAATGAGAATGGAAATAAGGTATCCACGTGACGCGTGCTTTGTCGCCAAGTATGATATTGCGAGGAAATAACCTCGAGCGAGATGATGACGTCATAGCCTTTGTGTGTCCCAGAGAACTTAGAAAGATATGTGTTATAACCTCGAGCGAGATGATGACGTCATAGCCTTTGTGTGTCCCAGAGAACTTAGAAAGATATGTGTTCGCGTTCAGCGAGCAAGTTAGATGAGACAACTCGCTGCAAGTGAATCTCTCTTTCATTGTTAAATAGAACGACACGATTTATGGTTGAAACGTGAATGTACGTTATTAGCCATGTTTACATGGAGGATTCAATACGGTATTGAGTACGATCCGACTGTTCAATCCTCCATGTAAACACTTTAAACTCGGATTGGATCGGTTGAATCCAATCCCCTAAAAGCTGGGATCGTATTGAGAGATCGTATTGAATCTGTGCATGTAAACGATTTTCTAGTATCGTATCGAATTCACCAAGGTTGTTGTTGTTGTTGTGTTTACTTAAAAAAAACGAGCAGTAATGTCTAAACGAAACGTGTGGTCGTGTGAAGAGGCAACATGACAACAAAACAAACCAAAAATCAGGTTAGGGTACAAACCGCCTACTTTACACCCCCTAATGCATCCACTTTCTGATAGCCAGATTAAAGATGGCAGTGGATAAGAAGTTCATTAAACGACCGCTAGGCTGCACTCGCTTGGTATTGAAAACGAACTGAATGCGTGATAAATTCGGGTCATGTAAACGCATAGATCTGAATCCAATCCAATCCCAATCCAATACTCAATACTCCATGTAAACATAGCTATTATGATGCTAATCTGAGAGGTGTCACTTCAATATGTATTGTTAGAAGTGGTATTCTACACGGAAGATACTCTGGTGGTTTAGTTGCGACAATGTAAATAATATTGTAGATAGTCCTTTTGTTTGTAATTTATAAATTATAATTTATATTTTTATATTGAGTTAAATCGTTATCTTCAAATTCTTCTTTGTTCAGCAAGGGTGTTTTGGTGGCGACAATGTAATCAATATTGTATTGTAATACCTGTACCTAACACTTTTGTTTGTAATTTATAATTTATTTTTATATTGAGTTAAATCATTTATCTTCAATTCTTCTTTGTTCAGCAAGGGTTTTCCAAATAACTTTTTCCTGCTATACTCAATTGAGCATGCAACGTAAATATTATATGATCCTGCCTTATTTTCATTCAGAAAGTTTAGAGCTGTTTTCTTCCCAGGTATTTCTTTTTTATACCATGTAAATTTTGTGAAAGAAGAATTAAGAAGTATTAATTTATTTATATATATATCAAACACCCTTATCCAACATTCGTCGGGTCGGGGGGTGACAAGTCACCAGTTTCTCGGGCTATCTTCTAGTGCTTGCTAGCCAGGCTCAGCACCTCATCTTCTTCGTTTTCTTCTATAACCGCCGTTTCTAACAATTCTCTCCACTTCTTTCTGTCTTCCCAGCGTCTTTCTTCATTAATCCTATCAGGATATAATGACACGTGATCGTCACCGAAGGTACATGGATAGCAAGTGTAAGATGGCAGCGAGGGTACTCTTACAGCGAGGGTACATGGGTACCGAGTGTAACGTGGCAGCGAGGGTACTCTTACAGCGAGTGTTATTGCCCGGCTAGAATATCGGCTTTCCCTAATGGATTTGTCAAGCTGGCCCTGATTGTCTGTCTTACCTCGGATAGATACTCAAGTCGGATACAACGCGGTTTGAATTCTTTATGACTCAACGCCCGCGAACACAGGAGATTGTTGTGTTAATAGTTGATCGTGCCCGGTGAGACGGGGTTCGAACCTGGCGCGTCCGGACTCGAACCCCGGATCGTGTGTTTAGCTTTAGATTATTAAATGATTAAGAGCGAAGGGTATCTTTACGTCAAAACCGCAGTAAATATTCATTTTTTAATTTTAT
Organism: Isoperla grammatica; assembly: GCA_945910005.1. Taxonomy (NCBI): domain Eukaryota; kingdom Metazoa; phylum Arthropoda; class Insecta; order Plecoptera; family Perlodidae; genus Isoperla; species Isoperla grammatica. The sequence continues at coordinate 54,822,807 of OX246741.1, forward strand.
CTCGATTGCAACACAAAAACGAAAATCTGAGTCAACAGCGCACTGTGTTTTGGTAAGCCCTTCAGACTGAATGAAATATTATAACCATTAGCATAGTTATTTTGATTATCAATTCGATAATTAGTAGTAAAATTCATTATATATAAAAACCATAGTGAATATAATGGAAGCCACAATTTGGAGCATTCAGTTTGTAGGGTAGGAAACCTGCCCAGGGGCAGTTACTCCTCTTCAGGTGAATAACTAGGTACACGGTATTTGTAATATGTAGTTGGAAAGGAATGTCCGAGAGTTGTTAGTAGGACTTACTCCCAGAATTCACCCTGTGACTGAGGAAAACCTTCAGACAGGATTGCCGGTGGTCGGCATCGAACCAGCGCCCTCTCACATTAGAGCCGCGTGTGTGTGCTACGCACTGAGCCATCTCTATCGGTTAGACACCCACATATTACCGTTGACTGTTGAGTGAGTAATATAGGGTAGAGTCGCAACGCAATCGGCAGTTTGTCTACCGCCTTATGCTGCCCAACATACTTCAGTCGGGTAGTAGAAGTTCGCCAAGCGACGCGATTACGGAGTTTTCGGCTGTCTTCGTATATCTTCGGTGAAGCAGCCGACCAATCAGGCTCCGTCATCGCGTCGCTTGGAAAACTTCTTCTACCCGACTAAAGTATGTTGGGCAGCAAAAGGCGGTAGACAAACTGCCGATGGCGTGGGGCCCTTACCTTATATTACTCATTCAATGATATTACATTAGTCAAGGGAAGGTCGGACTCCACCACTTATCGTGACGTCTCTCGCTTTTTATAATCTCAATGCAATCTATTAATGTCATATTTGTACAATATGATTTACAACAATAAATAAATGCGTTTTAAAAAGTTGTATTTATTGCCTAACCACTCAGTTACAGTAACTGATGATTAGTGGATGACATCGACCATTTATTATGTGCTTCGTTGATGTGATGGCTCCAAACTTACCACGCACAAATATAGACCAGTATATCCGACGGATGGATTTAATACGATTTTCTAAGTGCCCGAACAGCGAATTGAACCCTGGACCTTGGGTAAAAGTAACTTTACAAAACGAATGTGCCATAGAGCTATATTGCATAAAAGTGAGTAAGGTTTCTCATCGCACCCTTTATTTCCCTCTGTCGCTTGTTGTACATAAATCAATGCACTTATTACGCATGTTTATTACCCAGTCGTACTAATACTAATACTAATACTAATACTTATACTAAAGCGCGCCTTGTTTGACGTTTATTATGCAATCAAAACGTATTATTACGTTGAAGACAAAAAAGGCTCTAGACAGCTCCCGTATTACTCGACATTAAGGGAGATTGAAACATGAATCATTCAGATAAACAACTGTAAAGCAAAGCTATTAAATGTGTTCGAAATATAGCTGCGACATCACCAGTATTTAAGTAGACACCAGCCAATCACTGCGTTGATATTGAAGCTAAAGAAAGACACATTTCGATGTAATTTGATGCGCTGGGTTGGGAATATTGGCTCCGTATGTGTTTGATCTTCAGTGTCAGTGGGCGTCACAAGCGCGACTTTCTGCCGCTCGCAGCGCTAGAAAGGTCCAAAGGTCCAACTCGATCTTTGCACCACGTTTTCTCAATTCAAACATTCAAGTAGTTTATATTTCATACTTTTAAATATAAATCATCCATTGTAGAAATGTTTTACAAGGTTTTTGACAGAGAATACCTTTGTTATAGATACAAAACAAACACTACTTCAGCTTTGACCTGAACCGCCCGCTGCTTGCGTTCTCTTCAATGCTGGACCGGCTACTGATTCCTTCGTGTGTGGATCGTGACGTAATCGTTTATGTCATTCATTTTAAGACATTCAAACATGTGACAAAGTATTGGTGCGTTCGTGTTATATTGTTTTCTAGGGTGGAGTTCCGCGGGAGCTTACACCAACCTTTTAGGTAGTTTTCTTGGTACACCCCTAGAGCAAAGTCCAGTCGAGCAATTTTCTCCATTCAAACTCGAGCTAAGGACGAGGAATTCAGATTACTGAACACACACATCACATTCTTCAAGGCGATGAGGTCCGATCGTTCTAGGAAAACAAGAAATCCCGGGGTAGCTTATCTTTTAACGTATCTATGGGTGTCCAAAACGGGAGGAAAACGGTGTGGACATGGTGTAAACTCCCGCGGAACTCTACAAACTGATTCGTGTTTTTATTTCTTACAACATCCAGTAACTGTACGGTAGTACTGTAGTACTACTGCTGTATTAACTACTTCCATTGCACTAATGAACTCAATGCTAAAAGTCTCTCACAGCAAGAAGTAAGATAGTATATATTAGGATCGCCCACATTTAGTTTCCAACTTAACAAGTGCGAATCACTGACGTTTTTACCGATTATCTAGTACAATTTGGTTGCGGTAAGTTTTTCAACGGTAACGCACAACAAAACGTGCAAGCAGGTTTTCGTCGCAAAACTTAACGCAACCAAATTGTACTATAGATAATCGGGAAAAACGTTAGTGATTCGCACTTTTTAAGTTGGAAACTAATTGTGGGCGGTCCTGACTCCCCTGACACTATCTTACTTCTTGGTGTGAAAGACCTTTACAACTCTAGAATAGACGTTCTTCCACACTTTGTAGGTATAAATTACATCCCCTCCTCCCCCTCCCCCCCCCCCCCACTTTAGCTGGCCTTGTCGAAGACACTGAAGTAGGATAAATAAATAACATATGACTACGGGAACAGTTTGAACATCTAAATATAAACTCGACTCCTTGATGGTCGAACTAGCGAGAATTATCGATGTTTGCAGACGAGACCTGGGATGCTCAGGAGAGAATACTTAATTATTTAACTCTTGTCGGGTAGCGGATGTTTCGCGTATAAGAGTCGGAGAGGAATTAACTATTCAGTTGTGTTGGCTGATCGCGTAAGAGTCGGAGAGGAATTAACTATTCAGTTGTGTTGGCTGATCGCGTAAGAGTCGGAGAGGAATTAACTATTCAGTTGTATTGGCTGATCGCGTAAGAGTCGGAGAGGTATTAACTATTCAGTTGTGTTGGCTGATCGCGTAAGAGTCGGAGAGGTATTAACTATTCAGTTGTGTTGGCTGATCGCGTAAGAGTCGGAGAGGTATTAACTATTCAGTTGTGTTGGCTGATCGCGTAAGAGTCGGAGAGGAATTAACTATTCAGTTGTGTTGGCTGATCGCGTAAGAGTCGGAGAGGTATTAACTATTCAGTTGTGTTGGCTGATCGCGTAAGAGTCGGAGAGGAATGAACTATTCAGTTGTATTGGCTGATCGCGTAAGAGTCGGAGAGAGGTTAACTATTCAGTTGTGTTGGCTGATCGCGTAAGAGTCAGAGAGGAATTAACTATTCAGTTGTATTGGCTGATCGCGTAAGAGTCGGAGAGGAATTAACTATTCAGTTGTATTGGCTGATCGCGTAAGAGTCGGAGAGGTATTAACTATTCAGTTGTATTGGCTGATCGCGTAAGAGTCGGGGAGGTATTAACTATTCAGTTGTATTGGCTGATCGCGTAAGAGTCGGAGATACCGCTCTTAAATAAACGCTCTTAAATGAAGGGCGAAAGTAGGAAATACTGATACTGAAATAGGAAACTATAGGCTATATATTATTCATATTTCTAGTTGATAGTCTCATAGCTTGGTAGTCAATTGACGAGAAGGTAAATATTTGATTTTTACGTTGTCAGCAAGACTTTGACAATGTACGTAAATTCGTAACAAAGAGCGAGAAAGGAACAAAATTGCCTATTGTGTATGTTGAGGGATGGGGGGGGGGGGCAGGGGGGGGGAATAGAAGAGGTTTTCATTGAGCCATTTACCGTTGACGGGTATCTTCATATTAACAACGGTGTAGTTTTATGAATTATATTATTATGCTCAGACTTTATTTGATCTTGCTTTATAAATGTGTATGTAGAACGTAATATTGTTGGTACGTGATATCTCAACATCTTTAAGATTCACTTTTAACAAAATTTGTGATGGTGTTTCATGTGAGTACCAAGTGAAGTGAAGGTTTGTGCGAGTCCTAAGACAACGTAAGCTACGCAGGGAAGCAACTCGTGCATGGAACAGAGAAGAGAGAACAGACCGCCAGGGCTCGCACAGTTAACCGTTCACATGAGTGACAGTTCCATTAAGAATCTAGGTTTCCGCTCAAGGCGAGTAACCTACTTGTCCGTAATCAAGCTGGTCTAGTTTCATATCGACAGTTAAGCGCTGGAAAACATCCTCATACTACTTCTATTCGATTTTATGCTTGATGTACACTCTAAATGCAATAAGTAAATCAAGAGAACTGAAGACATTTACTCTGTCGACAACTGTACGGGATGCACTCGAGTTCTTAAATTATAGCCCTTTAGTGAATCTTATAGCCCTTTTGTGACTCCTTTACCCCTTTAGTGACTCCTGTAGCCCTTTAGTGACTCATATAGCCCTTTAGTGACTCTCATAGCCCTTTAGTGACTCCTTTACCCCTTTAGTGACTCTTATAGCGCTTTAGTGACTCCTATAGCAATTTAGTGACTCCTATAGCCCTTTAGTGACTCCTATAGCCATTTAGTGACTCCTATAGCCCTTTAGTGACTCTTATAGCCCTTTAGTGACTCCTATAGCCCTTTAGTGACTCCTATAGCCCGTGAGAGCTACCAGGGAAGCTGGTTGTCTTTGGACCAAGACTTGCGTAAACTTAAGACTTGACGGGAATGGGTATTGAAACCACGCAATTTTTTTTTTTTTTATTACATAAGAACGCTTCCAAATTTTGAAAAAGTGATTCTGATCCTGCCTTTGGTTTTGTATCAGTTACACAATGGATGTAAAAAGTTTACAAAAATACACGATTGTTATTTTATTTCTTTGGTAATTATTAATTATTAAATTATAAATAAAATAACAACCGTAACGATAACAAACTGTGAATGTTTTTAAACCCATTGTGTAGCTGATACAAAACCAAAGACAGGACCAGAATCACTTTGTCAACATTTGAAAGCGGTCTCATGATATAATAAAAAACGTTAATTTTAGGTGGTTTTAATACCCATTCACTTAAAAACAATCAAGAACATTCTCTTGGTAAGTTCTTGAAATAAACCAGCGCTAAATTTAGAGCGCGCTTAGCAAAGTCATTTATAAATGCGCCAAGCTTACTTTAAAATCCTGTCCACTTAGGAGAAAGCGTTGATTTGAAAGTGTCAATACGCAATACAAATATCAAACAACAGACACATTGAGTTTCATCATTGCTAGATTCACACAACGAGAACTCACGAAATAATTCAAACTAACCCGAAGAGTTGTTTTAATATTAGTTGATAAAGAAGGTTTCTGTAGGGCCTGCGAATGTACATATCGGCGATGAGAGCTCAAGCCACAAGGTCATATGCATTGCAAGTGAGTTTAGAAAGGAACTTTCTAAACTTTCTAAACTTTCCAAGTTGTATTTGTTTTATTGCTTATCTCAAGCTCTCTGGCTATGCAAACTTTCCTCGGGGTCGTGACGTAATCGCTTGATCTTGATAACAACCCACAAAACAACTGGGGAATGAAGGAAAAACTCTCCAGTGGAATAACCGCACTTTGGTAGATGTATTTGCAAACTTTACAGCAATAACACTTACACGAGTGTTGGCTGGTGGTGCGAGATATGGCAACATTGCAACTAAGTCGTCATCATGTGGAGTATAAAGCCTCGTTTTCATGGACGCGATCACTGGACCAATCAGAACGATGGAATAGACATAATCAACAAAGCACTACAAATAAGGGTGAACTGTTAAAACTTTTTATCTTTGGTCGTCTGGGGGTATATTCCTGAAAGTTGTCACGGGGACAATACTCACTTTATGTGATCTCTACGTGATTATCACTTGCTATTGGCTGTTTGTTGTGGCGGACCGCGTGGAAAACAATCAGCCAATAGCAACAATGTAGATATATCACTTAAAGTGAGTATTGTCACCATGGCAACCCTCAGGAATATCTCCCCTGCTCGTTGCTCGTAGTAGTTTCTGTTGCTATTAATATTTCATGCCAATAGCCAGTTGCCTGGTAGAGTAAGCTTATCTGAGACAGACTCCAGCTTACACGGTCCAGACTCTAGCTTACTCGGCTCAGACTCTAGCTTACTTGGTTCAGACTCTAGCTTACATGGCTTGGCTCTATTCTGTACCTCCCCTGAGTGCCTTGTTAGCGATGTTCGGCCGACCCTTCTTTAATATCCTGGTTCGTATTTCACTTTAGAACTGTTTTGCATCCCTAGACCAGAGGGGCCACTCTGGGCTTTGCATCTACTTGCCGAACCCGTGCAGGGGTAGATTCCTGACTCCTGACTCCTGACTGTAGTATCTACTCTCTTATATTATTATTATTATTATTATTATTATTATTATTATTATTATTATTATTATTATTATTATTATTATTATTATTATTATTATTATTATTATTATTATTATTATTTTATTATTATTATTATTATTATTATTATTATTATTATTATTATTATTATTATTATTATTATTATTATCATTATTATATATTTATTATTTATTGACAATAGGACTCAAGTCCCACAAGTGCCATATAATATACTTAAACAATAGGTCTAAAACTAAGCTAGATAAACTTATAACTAAACTTGCTTGCTAACTGTACTATACTATGTACTAACTATAATAGACAAGGCCACTTTCTTGTCCTGAGTGATGCAAGAAGCAAATCGTATAACATTTTGTCAACAAGTGTTTTAAGACTAATTCGACCATGCTGAACACGAAAATCTCTGTTGACACCTCGAAATCTGGACAGGAAGCCCGGAATTCAAGATGGCGGCCAAGATGGCGTAGGTAATTTGATTCTATAACTACACACCATTTACGACCTGAACCATAATATGTTTTTAGACTAATTCGACCTTCTCGAATCCGAAAATCGTTGTTAGAATCTTCTTATCTGGACCGGAAACCCGTAAATCAAGATGGCGGCTGAGCTGGCGTATGTTTTACTTGTATGTCTCGCACAACTTACCATAAAGACAATAATTTTAGACTAATTCGACCTTTCTGAGTCAAAAAATCGATATATTGAGCTATACGCATACTCATACGCAAGGAAGCCCGGAATCCCGGAATTCAAGATGGCGGCCAAGATAGCTTCGTATTTTTTATTTTGTATATCTCGCACACCTGACTTATTAGTCCATGTCGTTAGACTAATTTGACTTTATACAACCGCAAATTGTTGTTGTAACCTCAAAACTCTGACCGAAAACCAGTAATTCAAGATGGCGGTCAAGATGGCGCCGTTGTTTTGATTTTGTATATCTCGCACAATTACGAGCTAAGCCATATGTGTTTAGACTAATTCGACCTTGCTGAGTACGAAAATCGCTTTGAACACCTCGAAATCTGTACTGCAAACCAAGAATTCAAGATGGCGGCCAAGATGACGTCGGTATTTCAATATCTAACACGTCTTACGATGTAGTCCACATGTTTTTTAGGCTAATTTGCGCTTGCTGAAAGGGAAAATCGGTGTTGACACCTCAAAAGTTTGAACGGCTACCCAGAATTCAAGACAGCGGCCAAAATGGGAACTTTTTAATTTTAAATATCTCGCTACGCACATCTTAAGGGATGGGTCTAAAGTGGCAGGAATAGTTACTTTAGTAACAAATAATAAATTCCACGTAACAATCACAGCCAAAACGTTTAATGTTAATACTGTGTGTCTAATCAACATTCACATTGATGCATCGTCCTCTGCATTTGCAGATTTTTGTGCATACCAACTCAAACTTCCGGCATCCACAGGTCCTGGTTGCGCACTGGGTCTTGCATCCACAAATGTCTCTGCATTCTCGACGACAGTAGCTTCAAGAGGTAGCTGCCCAAGCCCATTTAAAAGGTTGCATGCTTCAGCTGTCGTGAAGGACGCCCACGCTACTTTTTTGGAGATGGTCGCCAAGTGTGATGTGGAATCGCACCCCGTAAGTGCATGGAAGGACAGGATGTTATTCATCTGGTACACCGCTTGAGTGGAGCAAATAGTGTGAATTGGAACGTACTTCCTGTCCTTCGCCGTACCACTCATCATCCACACGGTGTTACTTATAATTTTGTTGAAGTGATGGATAAGAAGAAGACAAATGTCAGTGTCCCTCGCCATCACCACGACATTATCGAAGGCACTGTGGACGGCATGCAAGATGACGCGAGTATCAGCCTCCTCTTGCGATGAGGATAGACCACTGACATTTCTTTCAGTCTTGTTTGACTTGACCATACGCTCATCATCAAAGCCTCCTGACAAAATAACTTCTAAGTCACCAAAGTCATGTATCATTAGTTGTTCGGAGAGGAAACGGGCAAGATCAGCCTTATTTTCCCCAAGAGACATGAAGTTTCTCCAGTCTTTAGGCAAAGGTACTGAAGGATTAGTAATTACTCTTTGCCCTGAAGCCGATCCTTTTGTACGCTTTCTTCGTGTACCTGATTTAATAGACTTTGTTCTGTATCTATCGAACAGTACGTCTATTCTATTATAAGATGAAGCTATATTATGGATTCTGTCAATGAAGCAAGTGGCGAGGTCGCCGAAAGTATTTACACTCGCAGGTTTACCAAGAGCCACAACTACAGCTTGCCCATCTACAATTATGTGGGAAGCAGATTTGTTAATACAAAGAGACGGTGGGCACTCTATGTTTTCTGTGAGTAGTTTCAGAAGAGATGCCTTTTCAGAACTTCTAAGGGAACCATTCATTCCTGCTAATGCTAGTGGCACAGGAAGAAGTTCATGCTTCATGATCGACTGCATATCAATCGCCCTTCATGCCTTGTAAGCAACTAGCAAACGGTGAAGAACATCCCTGTCTGCTTCAATGATTGTTTTTGGTTCATTTTGAGACTGGACTTTTTGGTCAAGATTTGAAGGATTTAAAAGCGATTTTCGGATTCAGCAAGGTCGAATTAATCTCAAATCATTGTCTTAATAGTAAGTTGTGCGATACATTAAAAATAAAAATTTACGCTATCTTGAATTTTGTGTTTCCGGTCTAGATTTAGTAGTATTTTCGGATTCAGCAAGGTCGAATTAGTCTACACACATATTATGGTCTAGCTCATAAGCAGTGTGGGACGTTCAGAAGGTTCCAGTAGAATCAAAGAACTGACGCCATCTTGGCCGCCATTTTGAAATACGGATTTCAGGTCAAGATTGGTACGATTTAATATCGATTTTATACTCAGAAAGGTCAAATAAGTCTAAAATTATTGTCTTTATAGTAAGTTGCGCGAGACATACAAGTAAAACATACGCCAGCTTAGCCGCCATCTTGATTTACGGGTTTCCGGTCCAGACAAGAAGATTCTAACAACGATTTTCGGATTCGGGAAGGTCGAATTAGTCTAAAAACATATTATGGACCAGCTCGTAAATGGTGTGTAGTTATAGAATCAAATTAACTACGCCATCTTGACCGCCATCTTGAATTCCGGGCTTCCTGTCAAGATTTCGAGGTGTCAACAGAGATTTTCGTATTCAGCATGGTCGAATTAGTCTAAAAACATTTGTTGACCAATTGTTATACGATTTGCTTCTTGCATCGTTAAAAACGCTCTTTTCTCTGAAAGTAGCCTTGTCTATAACTAAACCTGTGATAAAATATAGTGAGTACCGGTATATAGAAGTGTGCGAGTGTGAGCGTGTTACATGTTACATTATTGTGGCAACAAATAGCATTTTCAGGGTGAATATTTAGCTCTGTGACATTATTTAAGCCAACGAAAAGTTAAGCTATGCATATTCTTGTTATTTTTTTGTTGTTGATGGTAGTTGTTTTAAAATAAAGATGCACATTCTTATATTGAACAATGGCGGAAGTTTAAGAAGTTTTGGTCAGAATGTTCGTGGACGTGGACATGCTTGCTTAAAAAGAAATTACCTTATCTATCACTTTGAATCATCCATTTATTTTCCTGAAATTCCGTAAACATTTTAAAATTGTGTAATTGAATATAATTATAAGTCGCTTGTCTGATGGCGTGATTTCAAACGAAATTTGAAATAAAAGATTTGGAATTTATATTTTTCACCACCATTCAGTCAACACTGACTTTACCAGAATTTTGTAGACATAATTCTCAAAATAGTGAATATTTATACTTGTTGCTTTAAAACTGAAATTATCATTAAAAGTAATTATATTTACTTGCTTTGTAGCACTGTAAATAACAGATATTCGTTGATTTAATAGGGCTGTTTAAAGTAGGTGTAAGGAACTAGAGAAGTAGAAAGCAAGGCTTGTACTATTAGACTCGCCTGTTTCATCAGAGCGAGATTGGTTAAACTGACAACTTTAGACAATAGTTTCAAAGTTCTATACTGGCCACGCCGTAAGAAGCGAGGTGTCCCCTAAAATTCTGAGAAAAGATGTTCGCTCCATACGGTCTATTCAACCGTATTCAACTCGAGATTTCCCGACACCTGCATTGTTTATGTCCATTGCATTGACTACACCGACCGTGAGTGGAATGCAACCCCACCACGTCTGACAACATGTGGGCGATATTATCACTACAATACCAAAGGCGAGGGAACGGGATGCAACTAGATTGGTAGTTTTCACAAGCGTCACTACCCTATTACATAATCTGTGACAACACTTTGCAAAGTTAATTTGACGAGACTATATGATTTGATGTCACGTGTATGACGTCACGCGGCGAAGGCCGAGTATGAAATGCCCGCCCAGGTCTCATGAATGTCTTCTATGCGTTGGTCTCTTGACAAGCATTCTTTGTCAGGCAGAATAACATCCCCTCGCAAGCCTTTAATACCTGACTGACGTCGCCTAGAACAAACTACGTCTTCACCTGGATTCCACAGCCTTCTGGATATCGCTGCGTCTCGTCTGCGCGGATATTGGGGCCAGGGCGGCGGTGCTTTATGGGCGGACACACCGGGACGCGAGCAAAGTACAAGGAATGTAGCGACACATGCGCGCGCAGGTCAAATTCCTTGTATTTATGTATTTATTTTATTGTAATTAAGGCTAGTGTAGGTCACAATGCCCTCTTTAGCCTGATGAGTGATGATTGTTGAATGATAATGAGGAAGGGAGGAGGGAAAGCCTGGTACCGGCACGTAGCCTACTCCTGTCGAAAAATACCAAGGGGACCATCGGCTTTACGTCCCATCCGAAAGGACGGTGTTACTTTAACCAGTCATATAGGTTCCTCCACTAACCTGGACTGCCGAGCAGTTGACGAGAAGAACGAAGCTGTTACACAAGCATTAAATGCTATAGATGCTCCATATATGCTCATGCTTTAAGTCCTGTTCACAATGTATAGGTGTCAATATATGGAGTCTGCTGTTTCAAGTAGTGAGAATTTATAAGGTTTTCTGTTCGAATCTTTAAAACAACTTTTCAACTCGTAACTGTGCGAAGATGGCGCAGCTAGATATTACCAGAGTCTACAGATGACGAAAACAAAATATGTACAAAATTAATTACATTTGAGTATTTTATATCATCCAAACAAAATGAATATTGCCTATATTTGTGTTTGTTATCTGTACACTCTGATAATATCTAGCTACACTATCTTGCCACAATTTCGATTTTAAAAGTTACTAAACTTAGTTATTACAACTTACTACTTACTTATTTACTAAATGAATGGTTATATAGTAGACTGCCTCATACCTATATAATACTGCGCACAGCCAGCGTGGAATGGCAATTGCAATGGCAAGAAGAAAGAAATTCTGGTTGGATTTCAACCTCGTAGGTCAACCAGGGAAATCACTGAAATTAAAAAAAATACATTTGTGAAAGCGTCTCCTCTCTTCTGACAGGGAAACAATTAAACATATCACGAACGTGGGAAACCGATATAACTTTTCATTTTGAACGCGGATATATATCACGATTTTTTTTCTTTTACAAAAAAAAAACCCACAACGTGAGAGAAACCCTGTCGACTATTAATATAAAGAGTAATCTGTGAAAAAGCGCGTATGATTTACTTTTCACTGCTGGTGGCACACAATTAAAGTTGCTAATGGCGGGTCCGGGTGGTAGGGGGTGGGCTAGGGGTTGGGGTAGTTCTGCTTTAAACGTCGCAGTTAACTGAACAAAAGGTTTGTTGCGTTGTTCTAGTCTAAATTTCCTTTCCGCGTGTTATACAATAACATTATACCGATAACATGGAACATTATCTCACTTGTGTGGACGTATTTTAGTTGCTGTCTTAGGTATACTATAATTTATAATTTATAATATAAAGAATACAATAGTACACTATTGTATTCTTTATATTCACGTGACGTCACGGACATTGTTGGCGGTCGTACTCCATACATTAGGGATAGCAGTTCTATAATACATGGCGGCCATCATGCAGTTATTTTGTCATGGTTGTAGACAGACACATTATCATGTTACATAACAAAAAAATAGTAGCTGCAGTGTTTGAATGTGTATAAACAATGTCATATGTCCGATTGAATTGTGCATGAGTCAATTACATATGCAGTTACCAAGGTGATAACGTTATGTGAACGCGAGTGTGTTCTGAAGTGAGATAAAATAATAGATGTCGGTGGTGAATTTAATTGAGTTTGTCGCCAGAGAGGAGAGTAGACTACTATTACTACCGTGGCAGCGTTTTCCATTGGCTGCACTGGACCGCACTGAATGCGCACTCAACAATTACAACAATAATACAACAGGTACGCCAGTGCGCACTGAGTGCAGCCCATTGGAAAACCTCTCTACAGGACGGTAAACACTATTGATAGCTAGAACGTAGTTTCATAAGAACTATAAACAGGTAAAATATTTTAATTCTTAAAATTGTTATTTTTAACGCCAATTAAAGGATCAATAATTAGTGGATATATTTCAACTGACAACCATGTTACAATGTTTGACATTTTGAAATCTTATGAAGCTACATTCTGGTTAGGCTGCTAATATGATATTCTAAAGCGTTTTCAAGATATAAGTAAATACTATTGCGCTCTTTTATTAGTTAAGATTCATCTTTCTCTTAAAGGTGAGGTACGATAAACCACTGGACTATCAAGAAGATGATGTTTTGAAAACATGAGTATCATCTTTGTATTTATTTCCCTACTTCTAGAGATAATTGCCGCTAGTGGGCAACGTAGTACAAGAAATAATAATAATACCTTTATTTGCAAACAGAAATATCTAAATCCCACGAGTGCAAACACAAAGTATGTTATACGTATCTTGTGTTATGTTATGTTATAAGTATGTTATACACAAAGTATGTTATACATCGAACCAAGAACCTTCTACATTTGATGCAGTTTTAAGTTCAGTACTGTACCAATATTCCCTCGTTCCTTGTCTAACCCCGACAGTGACGAGACTATGTTCCCTTAATTGATTGATGAGCCTGGTCTTCGCATGAACACGATAACTGGGCCCAATAATCATAACTTGATTAAACTAACATGGTTTCCTCGCAAAGGGAAAACCAACATTGACATTACCACACTATGACGTAATGGGTAATTATTAATTCGATAAACACAGTTGACAAGTAATTGGATGCGTAAACAAGGGTTGTAATCATGCTGGGAATAGACTATCGGGTTTGGTCTTTGGCAATACGCCCTTCTAACATAATGTTGCATTATTTATGTGTCCAGCCGACCAAACCTCTCGGCCGATACAGCTATTTACATCGGATTTGCATCGTTAATTATTCGCTGTCTAGACAAACATTTAGCCTGGTCTTATTGTAAATCTGAGCACACTAAAGTTTCAAATTATATTCACTGAAATTATTGTTTGTAGTTTTGGAAAGCCTGGTGGGTTAAATGCAAATGAATAATGAGCTAAGTACGAGTTGGACATTAAATGGTAAAACTGGACGGGAATTGAATAAATCTAAGGGGAGTAGGTTAAAGTTTAGGTCACTTGATTGACTTTGCGTGGACGGGAACATCTTTATAAGCCCCAACTCTTGTTAACTCCCTTGATACTGTGGGGCTTACAACTTATCGCTCACAGTGGATTCGAGTCACAGGCGTAAAGAGTTAATAGAAACAAGATAGGTGGCTTCATGTTGAAAGCAAACGGTGTGTTTCAAACTCAGACCATTACAATTAATAATGATAATACTGACTTATGTTTCTATGATTGCAATCATGTTATTCGAGACGATGAGTGGTGATAGATTAAAGGTGAGAGATTTCAAGAAACATACTTTTGCGGGATTCGAACCCCCCTCTCTAGGTGGCATCCATAAACTAAATTAACTACTCGCAAAATGTTATGCTTGTCAGGTAAAAATTAAGATTCATTACGGTAATATTAAAATATTACCTCTCCCAATTATAACTCATAAGAAAAATATTGCACCTTTCTAGTTAAACCTTTGCCCTGAAAAGTCTTATGTTATTAAAAAAATATTTCCCCCAATAAAGCAATGCTTTTTTTATTATTAGATAAACGACTAATTTTCATTACACTTGTTCATAGTTATAAGAGAGACGCTGATCTATTGGGCTAAAGGTCTCAGGGGGTAAACTCGCGCTTTCTTAGAGAGTCGGTGTTGTCTTAGTAAGAGACTCTCTTACTCTCTCCCTTTTCCCTCCAATCTGCAACTCTTTACATGGCAGGATTCAGACTTGAATTAAGTTGAAATATATTTGAACTTGCTTCGCAACTTACGTTTACATGTCATAGGATTCAATACCTACTCGTTCACTCCTATACTCCAGCTCTCTGTGTTTGATATCGAGAACCTACTAGTTTCGGCATTCCAATCTCGATTATGTTTACACAACGAGATTCATTCGTAATTAAATCCTACTTTCGACTCGCCCCGCATTTTGTGAGAGTGAATTGAATCAATCCGATCCTCTTCTTTGGAAGTGTTTATATCAGAAGTTACTCTGGTTCGAAACCTCTGTGTAAACGGGGCTAAACTAACATAAAGTATGGTTTATATTAGTGATGACATCGGGTAGTAAATATTGGAGTCGGCTCCTGAGCCTTAGGAGTCGGGTAGGAGTCGACTCCTCGACCGACAAAAAGATAAAGTAAAAGCGATTAATTTTAACCAATGTTGCAATGCAACACCCTCGGCGGGCTGCGTGTGTTCCAGGCGGGAGCAAAAAAGTGATTTGGCAGTAAAGTACAATTATTTACTGTTTTTGATGCACTTACACACAGCAACCGACTTTTGAAGAAGTCGACTCCTAGAAAATGGAGTCGGGTACCCGGGTACCCGATGTCATCACTAGTTTATATCTGATCTCACTTAAAATGCGATTTTATCAGTTTTGACAACGTTAAAGCATAGTTAGTTTATATCTATGTAAATAGCTTTAATCAAGCATCAAGCATGCACTTTATTGTCTGTGCAGAAACCAAACAACAGGGCCCGGATTCACAAGAGGTCATAAGTCTTTTTTTGGTCTTATCTCTAAGACCGGCCTAACTTTGAACCTCTTATAAAACAAAACAATATCTTTAGAACAAATTTTAAAACATATTATTGGAATGTTTATTATGCCCTTGTTCTTACCAGGAATTAGTAACTTTTCATGTGACCTGGGTCTGGTTTTACAAGATGTTCAAAATTAGGCCAGTCTTAGAGATAAGACCAAAATAAGACTAAGCACCTCTTGTGAATCCGGGTCCAGGTGTCCCAAGGCCTAGGTAAACAGAGCGGGCCTACGAATATGGGCTCCGTCTCAAAGGATCACATATATCACCTCCATGCACATTACTTCACGAGTACGACAGCAAAGAGTGAACCATATCACCAGTAGGCCCACTCAAACAGTTTTACAGTTGTTAAACTCAATTTCTATTCATGAGCATTTCGTACTCATCAAAAATTCACATTTTTTCACATTTTCAACAAAAATCTACATTTTGTTGCATTGAGAGGATTGGAGAAGGAGATATAATGGCAACTTGTAACATAACTTGGATATTTCCAAGTGGATGTGGTGGGTCCCTCCTCGTCGTGACCGGTGCCCGCAAAGAGGGCTCTCGTGCTGATCTTTGAAATTTCTTTATTCATCTCAAATGGTCTTTCATCCTCTTTCCTCTCCCAATTTTCACATGTTTCTATTACATACTTGAGGTCCTCTTTGTGACTTGAAATCCCATTCAACTGGATTATGAGGATCTGAGGCGAATCTTAAATCTCAATTTGGTGCTAGTGGACTAAAGTTAGTTACGAGACTATGCAACAAATTGACAATTAATTACAACAATTGTTTATTGTTAATTAGTCCCCGAGGGTCGACTAGCGTCAAAATAGATATTTGAGATACAGCCAGATTCGACAGACGCTATATATATATGATATGACAGCTGTTGTTAACTTAAATGTGCCGTTAATCAAATAAAAATACTTAAATACTTGATTTTAAACTTTTAACCGCTTGAGATATCGACTTTAAACCCATAATGAAAGGCAATAAATAAATAAATAAATAAATAATAGTTGGTAAATACGGTTCAGTATAAAAGGGTATGCTATTCAAAGTTGGCTGGCGTTTTGCCATTTGAGAACGTTTAAGCTCATTTTTATTACCCACCTATGTTCGTTTATTAGTCTGAAACAGTTGAAGTTTATCACATCCACGCCGTATTAAACCTTCTATGATGTAGTCACACGAAAAACGAAAATAAACTCCACCTTCTTAAGATCAACACATATACATGTGTTTCGCCCAGTTTCACTAACGCTAACAACAATAAACAAAACACTATCACCGGCGCTGATTTGGAACGCCAGATTGGACAGTTTTGAGTTTTGTGTTTATTTAATTTTTTTGAAGTTTTTTTTAATCTTTGCATTCGAAGTTAGACTAGGACCAAATCAGTTTCACTACACATCGCCGGGGTCGTCATAAGGAGAATCAATTTTTGGGGGGTGAAGGGTTGTGGCATGGTGTGTCGCATTATGGTTTATGAATAGTTTGGGTTTGATTCTAACCCTCTGGTTAACCTTGATGGGGTCAGAAAGCCCTATACAATCCCTTATCTGTGCAGAAAGTGTACGAAGATCAGTTAAAGCACAGATAAGGGATTGTAGGGTGTGTGGTTCAAGTCAATGGGGATACTATATGTCCGATAAAAAAATTTAAGAAACATAAGCTAAAGTCGCTTTAGATCTTTCATTTTCGTGTGTGTTAGTTGAAATGACGATATTAAGGGTTTAATGTCTCGTCTCATATTTTTGCAAGTATGCTAATCGAGATGATGAGTGAGTGATTAAAAAGATTAAAAACGTCACACGACATTCCTGCCCAGGCCAGGGTTAACGCAGAGACCGCGGTTAACTTAACCAACGCCTAATCGACCGCGGCCAAATGCGCGGGTGTGTTGGTTTTAAATCCTCTGGTTCGTTAAAATTGTCACTCCCTTATATCCCCAATTACGTCGCATCGCGCTCTCACCACCCCGACTGAACTAGGGGTGTAATCGCTCCACATTGCTCGAGCTGTCGCGAGGACTGTGTTGCTAACCGGCATATTGTCACCCCCCCGCCCCCCCCCCCGCGCTGTCCTCGAAGTGGCCTTGGCTCGGACAATAGGTCGGGTCAAGACAAAACTGCAGCGGAAGTGGCTCGACACTCGGTGAAGACTGCGACTTGAAAACCTACCAAACTTGCCCAGACATTTTCAAGTTTCTGGTATAATCTTAATATTGAGTCCAAGTGCAGACGCACTGAATGACCTTGATGCTTTACTTGCGGCCACGGGTTGAACTAAGGCTGGGGGCTACTCGAGGTCGTCACCTACCCCTAGGGGCGCCCGTTGTTGCCAAGGATTTGTTTTCTTTATGGGAAGTAGACATGAAATTGTTACCTGGCAACAACGGATGCCCCTAGGAGTGGGGACGATGAATACGGACCTTCTTGGCGAAAACAAGTTAGTAGCTTAAAATAAATAAATTTAATAAATTCATATTTAGCGTCTAACTGATTTTCAGTGGGGGACTTTAATTAAAGCGACTAAACCAACCCTGTAGGCTCCGAACACCATCGACGAGTGAGCGATAACCAATCAAAGATGTATACGAAACATATGAATCAGTGATTGGACAGTGCAAACACCTGCGGACAAATGCCAGAATCAACAAGGCCGATTCAGAACAACTTTGAATTTATTGAGTTCGTTGCTAGGACGGCTTACGATATAAGGTTTCCTAATTTCGTAGTTTCATACATTTCAGAACTGTTCCAACCGGTAACTGAACCCAGAAGCTTCTGCACTGGAAATGGAATTTGTCCTACAGGACCACGGATATGAAACTGAGGTGTTAAGCTCACGAATAGCAAGAAGCTTAGACATCCCATATAGTTTTACGTCAGCTCCATTATGTATTATAAACACAACTCATTCACTAGAATTCCACTGTATTCGTGGTCGTGCAGTTGTGAATGGTACTAACTCACCTCACATACCTAGTTGCATTAAATCACGTGGGTAGTAAATATATAGATTCTATGTTCACCGCGGAGGGGCAGTTTAAGCTAGATTGCTGCTTCACTTATTTAATGCAGCGAGAGTTGTGTTGTTACATTGTACGATGAGTGTGACCTAGTTATTCGGAGAGATATATTACTTAAATAACAACGGCAATATCTTTGTGACTTGTTAGAGGGAGTCACATTATATACAAGGTACCAGACACAATACCCCCTTCACCACTTGAACGTATCTGTTGAATGTATCTGTTCATACATTCCTTCATGTCTAGTAGTAGAAACATTATTATCAATATCAGTCTCAGCAGCCAAAGCTGTTGCCATTTGACACAGAATAATAATAAAAAGTGTATAAAAACTAAACTTGAATCAAAATACACATAATATGTACAAAAATCAAAATTGATAATACAAATGGCGTTAAAAAATAAAAATAGACCCACCTAAAATGAGGCTTCCCTTCAGCTTGAATATTTTTTGAAAAACCTCGAAAACCCCAGGGATTGTTTCCCTAGCACTTAGCATAAGACCTAGTATGCCTACTCTTATATCATTTATACTTTAAACTAACCTGCCTTTTGTATCATACCAAGGTTTCTTAGGCTACCTATAAGAGTTGTACCTCAACTACTTCTCTGACACATACGTTACTTTCTATTTCCCTTTCTCAGATATTATTTCAAATTTGCTCTCCCTCTTAAGTAAGATATTCCATTATTTTTCTCTGAGAATAGTCTGTTTATACAGACAAGGTTCATAGCAATACACTAAGCCAACAAAAAAGCAAACATCATAATTAGTCAAATCTGAATGAAGATATAACATGGACAATAATTACAATCGATATTTAATAAATTCTCACTTTATAATAAAATATTATGGCAGCACACACAAACATAATCTTCCTGCGCGAATAATCTTAGACGGTGAAGCGCCCTAAATCCATAATCCAATCTTATCTAATCTATCTAATCTTCCTTCTTCAATTTGTTTCTGTTCTGAATGTCTTCACGAGGCAAGCACGTTGTAAGGGAGGAGAGGTAACTTCCGCTGGCTTCTCGCTCAAAGAAGCCATCATACTTTGTCTTGGGAAGGAAATTAAGTGATCGATCCAGGCCAGACTAGCTAGGCTGTGTTATTTTAAAATACGTATCGGAAAACGATTTTCTCGGCTTTTACTTCTTCCACGGGTTAAAACGTATTGAGAGGTTCTGTTATATCTCACACGACGCCGGTAACGTCCGGAGGGCGGTGATGATAATACCACAACACAGATATAGAAGGCGGTGGTCATATCACTTACCACAGCCGATAAAGAAGTTCGCCTTTGGTGGGGGAGGGGACTTCTTTGCCGATATTTTATTTGATTTACTTTTGCATTTTACATTTCATATTTCGTAATTTCCATCTGGTATTCTGTACACCGTATTTTATACCTTGCACTCTTCATTAATTATGTTCTAATTAATTGTAATAAAGATATCTAAATGGCTGGTATAAGATAAGGCCTCACTGGCCTTATCCCGCATAATAAAGTCCAAATCAAACAATCAATCAATCAATGCATCTCTACGCTCCTTGCCAACTACTCATCATTTCAAAATGGTGATCAATCCTTGTTTGTGTTTCGTTGGGGTCCACCGATTAGTGATCTTTATAAATGTTTTACTATTATCACATGTGTCTGCTATATTTTACATGACCACTCCCTGATTACGTAATGTTCATCCTACTCTGAGCAACACATGAGTAGTTATTACACCTCACAGAGCGCAGTGCATCTACGTTCCCACGTGACGTCACAGTGGCCATGATTGCGACACAACTGATGAGGACCAATCCTTTATCATTGACAAATACTATTCTAATTTAATAAACAAGCCTAATTTAGAATTTAAAAAGTAAACAAGTAGGGTAATAAAAAATAAAAAAAATACCATTCCAATTTTATTTCAAAAACAGGTTGAATTGTAAAGAATGTGTGTGTTCTACCACAACAGGCTGCAATTGTTTCTCCATGGCAACGTCAAAGTTTGATCACAAATGTGGCCGCCACGCGCAAAGATGTGACGTACGTGCAACCTATGAATACAGTATAGGCGGGCAATCTGCTAATGGCCATGAGTTATTCAGGCCTCGCTAGGTGGCTACGGGACGGGAGAACCAGCCTAGCACGCTATCCCGTGTTCATGTCTCGTTCTTCCCGTAGGAGCGCGGCCAGAAAACAATTAGCGAGAACTGTTCCAATGTTTCATGACGTCAGAGGTTTCCGTGCGGCCGCCCAACACGCAACTCATTGGTTGTTTGTTTGGTCCAATCAACGGAAATATTTTCACGAGTTAACACAATCGTTTGCAATCAGTGTTTCCCACAATCCACACCGAATTCAGACCTATTGATATTTTTATTCCGCATGGAATTCTTAGGTATTGACATTTATTCGTTGAATTGTTATGTTTCGTATTTTACTTCACTATGTAACAATGCGTATGTTAAATATAACGCTTACAAAATATTTATTTTTATGTGTTAAATATATGTTGTATCTATAAATCAATTGCCACCTTTCCAACACACTTTTCTGGTTAGGGGGTCCTGCCACCAATAGTGTACGTGACATAAATTAAATTAATAATTAGACAATAACTTCAATCAGGATACTCCCAGGACTCCCGAATTAAGCCATCTTTATCAGTGTGTAATTCACTAGCATTTAAAACTCTAAACTGATATTTTGAAAAATATATTAAAGGGGGGATTTAATTGATGATGCTTAATCTAAATTTGCGGGTAGATTTTATTAAAAATTACAAAATACTTTTCTCTGTAGCATTGTCAAATGCTGTGATGTGTTTTATCTGCATGGCATAAAAATAAACGGTCTAAAACACAAGTCCTGGCATGTTTATACAAATAATGTAGTTATTGGTGGAGGTGCCGGGTTGATGAATATTCCTTTGAAAGTCAACCAGGAGACAGTTATATAGCAAGATGACCTTAGACAAAGATACTAACATATTATGTTATTGATTTGATTGTAACACTAATGCTGGCATTACACGACTCATTACTTTCGTCAAACTTATTGAATTCAAGAACAAAAGCGAATCAAAAACAAATTGGTAAAAAACTGCAACAATATAGCTTCTTTTAATTGATGCTTTTTTGTCCTTGAATTCAATAAGTTTAAGCATTAAAGACCCAATTTGTTAACGCTATGGTTTAAATTTAACTAACTTTGTTAGTCTTCGATTCAAATTGGTAAACATGCCTTCAAAAAACATTACATACAAAATGCATCGTGTATCATACCAGACGCCATGTTTGTTCTAAGATAATCTCCTATTAACGACTGATATTCTCTGGACTCAAATTTAGTTAAACTGGGGCTTAGTCTAACAATTCTCGATTGTATCGCCGTATTCCAAACTGTTGTTTTATTTGACCGTCTACAGTGTTCAAAGTTTAGTAGGTGGTAAATGCGAGGTTGCCGCATGTTGTCTAAGAGATTTTCAGTAATTGACCTTGCGAAAAGATAGAAGCAGTATAGATAGGGAATAATTTAGTTTAAGATAACGAAATAGGAAATATATATTTCTTTGCCTCCACAGTTGATAAATGTTCGGTAAATGTTTGAATCTTATTTTATTAAAGAAT
This sequence comes from Isoperla grammatica, assembly GCA_945910005.1. Classification (NCBI taxonomy): domain Eukaryota; kingdom Metazoa; phylum Arthropoda; class Insecta; order Plecoptera; family Perlodidae; genus Isoperla; species Isoperla grammatica. Next base: position 54,845,017 of record OX246741.1, read on the forward strand.
CCCCAGCGAAGGTGGAAAAGATAAATAACAAAGCTCAGCTAAACGACTGAATGCATTAAAATCTCATTTGCCCGAAAAAGAAAATATGAGAAAAGGACACCAACAACTAATGGAACTAATGGCTATGGCTTTATTTCTGGTTAACTAAAGAAGATCTATCATCCGCCTGGTCTACTTTTATCGATTTTCGTAAAACTTGTTCCAATTTTATGTAACTAGCTTTGCTGTTTTCTTTAAAAATGTGATCAAATCCATATATTATTTTAAATTAAGAACAATAATAATAATTTATATGTTCGTATAGAAAATGTTTGCGAATATCGTATCCTCATTATTTTTACGTGAAGGAACGTTATTTACAGATTGAAAACAGATATGTTGCTAGTGATGCTACACTATTATTTTTATGATATATTGAATAGAGAGCCTATGCGCCCCACAGAACAAACTATATAATAGGATGTAACGTTGTAACTCCTAAACGTCTTATGATTGTTGGTGTATTGTTTGAATTAACTGTGGTACAATTACATATTGTGGAAGATATCCGTATTGCTCTCCTTGCATCCCTTCTTCGATACATAACGCTATCAGTTATCGTTATCAACTATATCTAACACCTACATTACACCTTCAAGGCGCCCCATCCAACGTTACATTATAAAGGTCAGAAGTTCTCGTTTAGCTGTGGTTAGGTATCGAAGCAGAGGTCTTTAGAACTTGAATCTTGATATTGATGTTGAGAACGTTATTGATTACACCGATGAAGCACCCTCCATTTCGTGCATCGTCCAAATTGAACTCTTTCCATTACAAAACACTTTGGCTACCACATCAATCAACAAGCTATCGTTGTCCTGTTGTGGGGAGACAAGTCACAATTCCCAAGAGTGTGTTAACACGGTTATCACTCCAAGGTCATGTCTACGGGGTTGACGAGGCGTCTCGGATATCTGTCTAGTCCACCCCTAGGGATGAATATATCCGGACAGACGCGTTCACCGCAAACACAGCAGTGTTGTGACTCACTGCTCCCTCGTAGTCAGTTAAACATGGTTACCAGTCCAAGGTCATGTCTACGGGGTTGACGAGGCGTCTCGAATATCTATCTAGTCCACCCCCAGGGACGAATCTATCCGGACAGACGCGTTCACCGCAAACACAGCAGTGTTGTGACTCAATGCTCCCTCATAGTGTGTTAAACACGGTTACCAGTCCAAGGTCATGTCTACGGGGTTGACGAGGCGTCTCGAATATCTGTCTTGTCCACCCCTAGGGATTAATATACCCGGACAGACGCGTTCACCGCAAACACAGCAGTGTCGGGGGTGAAGGGTCATTATCATGTCACGACGACTGTTACCTCCATGAGTTTCTTGTGAGCCCCCAATGTGATAGTCTTTGTCAAATTGTTTCTCTTTCCCGAATTAGTTTGTTTTAATTAGTGTCTGGAAATTATTCTAGTGTGAAGGGTCTCGTGAGAAACTGAGGTTATTTGATGACTGACGAAATGATGTTGTGTCAAAGAGGTGAGAAAAGCAAAGAGATTTGAAAGTATCCGAAAGAACCATCATTAAAACCAATGAGAGGAGAGTATTTTTTGAAAAGATTTGTTTCTGCTTGAGAAATAAATTCTTTATCCACTCCTTCAAAGAAGGGTATGTTATTGTTTGAACGGATGTCGATGTAGCAGTATGGATACTAACATATCATTATGAGCAGTCTGGAAGTCACAAACTTGTGATATGATAGTAACCCTAACAGAATTGCGTCATCGTATTTTTGTTCTAACTTTTCGTACAAAACTTGACCAGGAACAATTTATGTCCCTCTTTATGTAACGAACTAGATATATTGCGGTATTTTAAACAGATGAGAACGAATGTCCGACAGCTGTTAGTATGACTCAGTCCCACCATTCCCAATTGTGACTGAAGCAAATCTTGGTAAAACCTCCAGTCAGGGTTGTTTTTGCTCTGGAAATGTGCCTAACGGGTATTTGGTTCATCGAACGTTCTTCTTCTCTGCTCTAGGGTCAACGTTTTTGTTCATTACTTAAAAAAATGAAGGAACTGCTCGTAAAAAGTTTGCGGCCTTTTTCATTTATACATGGCAATATTTTAGAGAGGGTTTATGTGTCGGGACTTTTTCAGGAAATTGTTTTGCAGTGAAAGATAGATGGAATTTTTCTCTCATTTTATACTTTTCGTTCATTTATTTATGATTGATTCAAGTAAGGCGCTCATTGTATTTTCGTTAATTTAAAAATTGAAACTCTTTTAGAATTAGTTTTTCTGGTCAGCAGGAGTTCTAATTGGTTCGCCTATTTACTGGTTTGTGATTCATCAAACTCAAATCAGTGTCGCCGTTGCGTTTTTTTTTGCTAATTACAATATAACTGGTGTAATGTATAATATGTACTATGTAGGTACTATAACATTTACAACATGATAAACCTGGACACTTAAAGATCTATTATTTCGTTTGAAATTACACATTTTGGTAATTAAAACATTTTAGTTATAAAATGATTTAAAAACCTCTTTAAAATTACGGTATATTTAGTTTTGGTTACTGTTTATAGAATACAACTAAGCTTTTATCCCTCATTCCTAGTTCCATTACAGAAAAAAAGCTTGTTTGAATTATTGCATAGCATGTCTAGCTTGACTTTTGCCAACATATAAATGAACAGCAGTATAATATTTATCATCTTTTCCAACACTTTTTCGAGTTATATCTTGAGTCTCTGATTGCGAAGCTAAAGATTCACAGTTTCACACAACCAGGAACTCAAAGCTATCCTCAAGATGAGTTGAATAAAACATGTATTATATTCACGCCCATTGATTTATATGTGACTACAAGCGTCATTATCTATCCATCTATAAATCATATAATCATTATTAGTATAATCTAATTACAAATCAATTAATAACGCATCATTATCAAGGAGTGATTAAAACAAAACTTTTATAATTACTCATAAAATAGCTTGTCCACATTATTTATTACCTGGCTGAAAATGTCAGTTAAAATATTGCTCTTAACTTCAAGACTGATTACCAAACTTTGAGTAGTGATTAATAATCCTGCTCGTCGCAATATTTAATAACAAAGTGTCGCTTCAGTCGATTGCCCCGTCAGTCTCTATCGGCGCGGACAAAATGCCTTAATAAATAACCGTCAGGAGTGAACGGAGTTGAAGGAGACGAGTCCGGCCATGATGGATCACTGGGCCGAGTATTAACTGACCTCAGTCAAGCTAAACCGACCCGTCAATCAAACTGAGCGATGGGATTAATAACGGGCCACGTGACGCGTGGGTGTGAGTGAGCGGTGGGGCAAACTGCGCGACGTACAGAGGTGTGTGAGTGAGCGGTGGGGCAAACTGCGCGACATACAACGTGTCACGGGACGCGTGGGTGTGAGTGAGCGGTGGGGCAAACTGCGCGACATACAGACGTGTGTGTGTGAGCGGTGGGGCAAACTGCGCGACATACAGACGTGTGTGTGTGAGCGGTGGGGCAAACTGCGCGACGTACAGACGTGTGTGAGTGAGCGGTGGGGCAAACTGCGCGACATACAACGTGTCACGGGACGCGTGGGTGTGAGTGAGCGGTGGGGCAAACTGCGCGACATACAGACGTGTGTGTGTGAGCAGTGGGGGAAACTGCGCGACATACAGACGAGTGTGAATGAGCGGTGGGGGAAACTGCGCGACATGATCCCATCAATAACCAACCACGCGTTCAATTTAGTTTGGCCAGGAATGTTTTGACAGTTGTTTTTGAGATTTTTAAATTCAATATCTTGCACTTTATTTTTCTGTTATGATTTAGAAAAATATATATTTACAATATGTTAAAAGAAGGGTTTTCAAGCGTGTTCCGTTTTTGTTTGGCTTAGGAATAAGTAAACGGTGACTTTTGAGCTGTCCTAACAACGAAGCACTCAATAAACTCAAAGTTGTTCTGAATCAGCCTTGTTGATTCTGTCATTTGTCCGCAGGTGTTCACACTGTCCAATCACGGATTCATGTGTTTAATATTTTCAATATGGATCTTTGATTGGTTATCGCTCACTCGTCGATGGTGTTCGGAGCCTACAGGGTTGGTTTAGTCGCTTTAAATTAAAGTCCCCCACTGAAAATCAGTTTTGTTACTGAGTGGGTAGACTCTATAAATACGATTGTATTTATTTTTTATTTATTTTAGGTTTAAAAGTTGTAGAGAAATACAAGTAAAGTTATGCTATAGGTTCCAATAAACATGCCACTTTCACCAACGTTTTTCTTGGAACGAAAACTTTGATGTATAGTATTCAGATGGACAACCACATTTATTTAAGTATTTCTTTCGTACATTATACAACAACACTAATTTACTTAAATAAAATAAATAAATAAATTTGTATTTATAGAGTCCACCCACTCAGTAACGAACTGATTTTCGGTGGGAGACTTTAACTTGAAGCGACTAAGCTAATCCTGTAGGCTGCAAACACGCGGTAACCAATCAAAGATCTATATTCTAAATATGAAACATTTGAATCAGTGATTGGACAGTGCGAACACCTGCGGACAAATGTCAGAATCAACAAGACTGATGCAGAACAACTTTGAATTTATTGAGTGCTTCGTTGCTAGGATGGCTCCAAAGTCACCGTTTACTTATTCCTAAGTCAAGAAGTGATGGAAATGAATCCATATTAGAAGTTAAAAAACTTTTGCCTGAAGCGGGATTTGAACCCGGGACCTTCTGCATTGAAAGCAGGGAGGCTAACCACTGGACCAACGAACCACTTCACATAAAAAATAAAGCCACTAATTAGTTACAGCCTATAATTAGAGTATTGCAGCGACTGTGGTCAACCACAGCATATTTGTAGCGCCCTTCTGGCAGGCTCAACTTGTTAAACCTGTTAGATTACACAGAACAGTTACGCTGATTGATGTGTGGATTAGACGGATTAACTAACCGACAAAACAAGCAACACACTTTGACAACGATTAGTACGTTATGCTGAAAACGTATTAGACAACTGTTATACTGGGGTCATTTTGTTTACAGACTGAGCGGTAAATGCATCCACATCCGTAATACTCATCCAGGATTTAGGTCATATGAATACATTCTGTGTTTGTAGGGCTGGGGAGTCATTTACAAAGCGGGAACATGAGTTCGTAACATACTTCGCTGTCAGCGTATTAGCTCTACCTCTAACTATCTATGACCGATGCTAATCTTGCCATGTGAAACCATTTCCTACCATATTTTAAAACAAGACATTTTGTCCATACTTTTTGAAGTACGGTACACTCATATATTATTGTCTCTATTCTATTTTAAATTTCCCCCATAAAATTATAAATTATATTACAGTTAGAGTGATTCTGTATAATTGTATATTTGTTAATTTGTAAATTTGTATACTTGTATTATTTTTAATTTACTGTTGACGTTTATCATTACTATATTTTTATGTAATAGCTAATAATACATGTATTGACAACTTCAAATAGTTGTCCAGCACAATGGTGTGCGGACGCATAGATGTAATTAAAGAAGCCTAATAACTATTAACAAACAAATTATATACTGGTATAATTATGTTTAGTACATTCCAAGACATGTAAGCACGCCTGAGATACAATCGGCCATCTAGTTGCAAGCCATGCGATATGTGTTATCAATGTTGCTTATCGTATCAACACTGCTTGAGGAGAAATACTATAACATGTTGGTGTTGATTTAGTTCTATAAACCCTACGCGTGTTTGTTTCTCGCTCTCCTTTATTTATGTTCCGAAGAAGGAGGGGTGAAGAAGATAAAGAGTGAAGAAGATGAGAGGTGCACAGGAAAAGAGGGAGTGGCCAATCTGCCCTCTGAATGAAGATTTATAAAATGTAAGATATTATGTAAACAGAATATAATCTTACACTTTCGCGAGGTGGAAGTACAAGAATAACGCCATAAATAAAGTATACGCTTTCTTATTTTAGATGAACGTTAAGTCGCATTACCTGTAAGTTGTTTCGATCGTAACGTTGAAGGTAAGCTTCTTTGGATTAAAGGATCTATCTAAAAGCACTTTGATCGTTAATAATTCAAGAAAGGTCTAGATTTGACGCATCACTGCTTGTCTATGACGTCAGAGCTGTTCGGCCTAGCTCTCAAGACGTCAGTCAAATATGTACACATAGTTTAATCTACAATGCAGATATGTTTTACATCAATTGAATGAAGCAGCTTAGTTACAAGAAGACATCGTATGAGAGGCCAGTTTCAATGAAAACTCGTCGATATATAAAGATATCTACTTTATCAACAGCTCTTGAATGATCGTGATTGATTTGTTCAATACACTGAGTGTGTTTAATGATACATCACTAAACCATTGGTTCCTGACTCCCTCTACACGAATTAGTGATCATTCAAAGTTTCCGATAAAAGACTTATTTCCATTCAAATTCCCATAAATTATTTCGTAGATTTCTAGTAGTTATTATTATCTATAAAGCCTTCCTGAGAATTGCGTTTAGGAATAATTTTAAACTAGACTCTCCTTAGCTCGTTATTTAGTTAAAGGCAGACAATATTCCAAATCGCCACAGTAATTTTCTCTTGTTTGAAATGTTGAAACAGTTCCAAACAATTAGTATAAATCTCAGGGGATAACTTCTCAATGTTCACAAGTTTACTTCTAGAAACTGCAACAACCGGTTCGGGAGCCAAATCCATCAGGGAAAGTATGTATGAATGTTTTCATCGGAAAACCACCTTAAGATTTATGGACTTTTCTTCCAGTCGGTTGGGTAGGAATGTTTTAGAGAGTCGGCGGAAATTCAATAAGTTAAAAAAAATAGCTGACTGCTTTGTCTACAGAACTTGTGGGAAGATTATTGTCTTATCGGGAAAATATAACGTTTCCTCAATTTTTCTCCAGACATAAAAAGGTCCCTTATCCATTAAAAAAAAATAAGTTACATGTTTGGTGAAAACTCTTTAGTGCGATTTCATCAAACTTTATTAATATCAAGTTTAAAGGCGCAAAAGTTTGGTGAACCTACATTTTTATTAAACTTTGAAGTATAAAATCAACTTCATTAAAAATGAAACTGGATTTTGGCAATGTGTACCAATTAAACTGATGTGAACTATAGTAATAAAATTAATAAATAAATTCACATTTAGAGTCTACCCACTCAGTAATTAAACTGATTTCAGTGGGGGACTTTAATTTAAAGTGACTAAACCAACCCTGTTGGCTTCGAACACCATCGACGAGTGAGCGATAACCAATCAAAGAATGTATGTTCAGGTCCCTCCAGCCCCTATGTTGTAAGACAATGATTGATTAGCACGCCATACATGCATGGAATGTGCTGACAAGGAGCTTTGCTTAACTGCATTGCATCAAACATGAGCGCGCAACGAACCGAACTTTGAACTTTACTTTTTATACATTATTCCACTTGGAAAATTGAATATCGTCCGTTCAATTACTGTTCCGCGATGAAATTTCCCAGCGTGGACTCGGTTCTACGGGAGGGGGGGGGGGGAGGGGGGGCAGACAGCCCACCGAGAGAACGACACCCCTATTATGTGCGACGTAATCGATCTGTGGGTAATAACGCCAGCCGCTCACATCACCTGCAGAACTGTTATCTACAAACTAGGTAGCTAAAGAATCAGTCGTATTTGAGTTCATAGACCATGTCCAAAATTGATCTATACTAGGACCTTAGATAGAATTAATCACGGTCTTATAAATCTTCAATGACAACAATGCGCAGCAATAAAAACTGGTTTTCAAAATGTTATATAATTGTTGTGCATTGTTGTGATTGAAGATTTAAAATACCGTGATTAATTCTATCTAAGGGTTCTAGATCAATTTTTGGAAATGTTCTATTCGCGCATTTCAAATTGTTTCACACACAAGTTATAAAAATTACGTCCAAATTTCATTTGTATGAGATATTTTTGTCGACATATTTGAAAACAGAGGCAATGATAAGAAGGTTTATCTAGATAGCCATAATTTCATAAACACTCAAAATATATTGGTTTTCACGGAAACCTTATAGAACAATTTGGCGAGCTTCAATGTGGTCTTGGTAAAACCCTTACATTTTGCACTCAACCCAGGCCCAAGTAGCAGACATATATGAACAGTAACTATTCTTTTTCGACCAAAAGAAGAGTTTCCACTTGAAGCTCAGTATGAGTTGGGCCAACTTTCACTTCAGTGCTCACATGAGAAAGGTTTCAAACTTTCTTTCTGGCCAAGAACCTTGGTTTTACATCTTTGTAAAGGTTGAAAGGATTCTTTGTGCCTGTGGCAGTTCAAAGTAGCCTTACACACTTGACTATCAGTGGAGTGTTTGTGAATTGTTTGAGTAGGTTTCAACGTTAAACTTACCATTTCTTCTACATGGTGCGAATTCACCTTACTTTGTTAGTTACCGATAGGTGTTTCCATAAACAACACATGCAAAATTAGTGGTGTTTTCTACCAGTATGTAAATATAAATGATCGAAGGTGTTTTAATTAGAATTAACTGCAAATTTATTATTGATTTGTACTTTTTCCTTGATGTATTAAATAGCGCGTTGTTTTAGGTGTTGCCGATACCACAATCGGTGGCATCGTGATCGCAGTAAAATACGAACTTATTCCCAATACAATCCGGATTGCGACATTAGGACGTTACGATTTAGTTGTGAGCAGTGCCAGTTGATTCTTGCAAGATTTCCAGATTACGATTACGATCACGATCATGATGCCGACAATAGTTGTTAGGGGTGAAGTCTCACGCTTTGTCCACCCCTGTTATGACGAACACATCATCCCCCAGTGAGCCTCGGGACCTTCACAGAAACTTCCCGAGTTTCAAAGACTGGAGCGAAGGTGAACCCAGGCATCGCATTAGGAGCCACTAATGGTGTTTGGATCCAGCCCGTCTATCTGAGTCCTTACTGAGCCGTGTTGCGTGTGCAGCTGTACTCAAGACATGCGGCGGTACTTGCTATGTGGATGTCAGCACGATACACACATCCTAACATGTCTTCTTAGTTAGTATGCCTTTTGAGTATGTGGGATATGGCTGGGCATTCACCATGCCAAATATTCTTTTAAAAGTATCTACAAAGATCAGTGAAAAGTAGAATGAATAGAAAGTTTATTGAATAATGAAGATACGTTACATACATTGCTAATTTTGGTCACAGTAGGAAAACAATCTCCTGAGGTGTGTGGCCTTTTAGAGAACAAAATTATACATATAAACTAGGAAATTATAAACTAAGATAATAATGAGAAAATACAACCGTACTAGTAAATACAATACTAATAATGAATCTATTAATCCATCTCATCCAATAATGACACGAATGATAATTTATTAGACTTACTATAAGTGTTTGTATTTTCGTTACTATTATCGCATTTTATTATATTTTCGTAGAAAAATATTTGCATAGCCATATTATTTTCTGTATTGTTATGTTTTTTCATTTTATAAACTTTTCTCACAGTTATAAGGGAAGCTAAAGAGAGTCCCCATCTATTAGGAGCTCTCTGCAGTACCGCCTTCTCAGTAAGGTGGGAAGTTTTACGTTATAAATAAATATTATATATTTGCTCCTTTAGGCCTCGATATTTAATGAAAACAAAGAATAAACAAAACATGTTCTTATATGATTGATTTCTTTGAAAAGACCAAGTGCGTGCACACAATTGTTTTATGATTAATCTTTAAAAGCATTGTATCGTTTGTACTTTAGTGTTGCTGTAGATATCTACTTCAAAGCTCTTCAGTTTAAGTGTAAAACACTTTGGGCAAACAGTAAAAGCGCATCGACCTGGGGCGTAGCCAAATAATAATTGTTATTCATTCCGTTTTTTCTGTCAAGTTTGTTTTTATGGCAAGTCGCATTAATATGCGATGGAGCCGTGAAACACTGTCTTGTGTCGAGGGAAAGTTCGGCCCCCAAGCTAGGTTGTTGCCACGTTGGGAACACTGCGTGTTTCAATCTTGTTCGCGCGTTGTGTTGGGAACATTTTAATCGCAGGAGTTGGTACGCCTGCTGTTTTAGCGTCTTCATCATCTCGAAGTTGTCTCTCTCTAGGGAAACAACCAGTTAAGATAAATGGTTCACACTTAAATTGTAAAAGCAAGCTCTTAGTTAGAATAATGACTGCGCACAGTAGTTAATACTGTTTCAACAACCACCATTGTATTGTATTCGCAGCCGACGTAGTTGTTTCGTACATAATATCATCTTTTTCATCTTTTGTGATCTTTATGCAATTTTATTTGTGTTGAACTTTTAACAAAGACAAATTTGTTAATACTCAAAAGCATTGTAAATAACTTAGTTTCAGTAGTAGAACATGTAAGACTGTCTTTGAATAAAGTACATCGTATTTTGAAATAATTTACTTACCTAGTGGGATTTTTTGAGTATACGTATTACGTACACTATGCTTTGTAACAATAAATACTTACTTCTTATCCCTAGAGAATACTCGAAGACTAACGTAGTAATTTCATTTCTAATTCATTCATACATTGTCTACATACATCTGATTTCGTCACAATACTTTCATACTAAATATATCGTCAGGTTTTTTACCTATAAAACCATAAAAACCATTAGAACTCAATAATGCTGGTATGGTATAAAACCATTAGAATTTCATACAAATAAAGGTTTCAGAATGTTTCTGTGATAAATATTTGACTGTCAAAGATTAACCATACATGTTGTAGACATATTTGCACGAAATATCTGACTGTCAGCGATCCAACAGACATGTTGTAGACATATTTTCACGGTTTATGCGTCGCGTTGCATCATTATCATTCAGACCAGAGTCTCGATTCTATAACTTCGTGATTTGACACCACGCCCACATTCAGAAACTTGCTGCGAGGTTTCTTAGAGTTTCAGCGGAGATAACTTTCTAGTACGAAGAAAGTCGTCCGGTTCACAGCTGCTCAAAGTGAAGGTCGAACAGGGGGGGGGGAAGGGGAGGGGGCTTCAAAGAACGACTGCGTGGGTCGGCGAGACGAGAGACATTCAAGCTCAAACAAAGACGAATGTTTTGACCTTTCGAACGGACCAGAGTGATTCGAGGGAAATCGAAGATACCTGGAAAGTTGCTCTGTTCTAGAACTGTTTTAGTCGTGTGCGGGATTTGTGCTTTTCTTTCATGTCTCAAGTAACATTTCAAATACGTTGACTCTATCGTCACTTGGTTTGAAATATACTTTTTGCCCAAATCTCAAGAAAATACTGAATAATGTTCAGACACATTACTTTCAAGACTGGAAACCTGTTTCTATTGTCGTAATTAATTAATTATGATGGTAATGTCGAAATATAAATTATGACGTGAATACTTAAATGTTAATTAGCGAGTTTAATTAAGAAAATCCTATTTGTAACGTAATATTTATATTTCATATATTTAATTTTCTAAAATATGGTTCCATGAAGTAGCAGCTGAATGTTTTTAAACATAAAATGGAGTTTTTCTTAGCGATGGCGAGTGGGGGTGGAGGGTGGGGGGTACAAATGTACAGCCCATTGCCCCTTTCTTGTAACGTTTCTTTCCGATTCATTACAATGGCAAAAACTAAAGGCGTGTGTAATTGACTGCGATATGATATAGAATGACTACAGTTTCTTGTTAATGGTATCAAGTACCAATCCCAATCGCTGTTTCCCCCCCCCCCCCTCTTTTTAGCTTTCGACTGCGTTGTATCTTTCTGATAGCTAGTACCAGTACCAACCCCCATTCTTTCAATTATATTTTGGAAATGTGAATGATAACATTAGTACCATTAATAATAACATTAGTAACATTAGTCTATATAAATACATGTATTCATGATACTTGCGTATTTTTAAAATATTCGTGCGGTAAAATTCGTGGAGATAGAAATGGAATTGTTACAGTTAGCAAACTAGTAATTTTCATTTACTTAGATACACAATTAAATATATATAACAACTTACATCCTCAACCCAAGCGATAATACTAGTTACAACAAATCCTACTCATTTTAATTTCTATGAATAGAACTTCATATTTACCAAAAGTTTTGATTCACATTTTGAAACACTTTTCGCTTTCGCAGACGGTGTCAATGATATTACTTAGATCTTCGGAGAAGCCGAGTTACTTTTCAGTTACTCTGCTCAAAGCTGTTTTCCTTTCAACCCCCTTGATGCCTGCTACGTTTCGTGTAAATCTTTAAATAATATTCTTTTCAAACTTGATATTGTACATTACATTAAAATGAATGTTTTAACACAGCCAATGGTCTAGTGGGTATTTCAAAGGGGGTGGTCCATGCAGACTGTAATGTTATAGACCGGGCAACTACGCGTTCTCTATAGAACACAATAAACTTGCCCTAGGGTCCAACACGAAACATTTCTTAGCCTCGCTCCACTTCTTGTTCGAAGTTCATAAATACTCGTCAGAAGTTTTTTGGGGGCCGACGTCACTGTTTCATGTAAGCCTATTCCTTCGCTCACACGGTTATTGACGGTCAACGACTCCCATTGGCTGTCCCTGATGAGTACAAGATGATACTGTCAACTAACAACCCCCATTGGCTGTCCCTGATGACGTACAAGATGATACGGTCAACTAACAACCCCCATTGGCTGTCCCTGATGACGTACAAGATGATTAGGTCCTCTTTACTCGATTACAAACACTTTTCGAGACGGTGACCTTTATGAAATATCTCCAGCTAGCTACCCGGGTAACAAAGCTCTCTGTTTGACCCGCCTGCTCGCTAAATGTGCTGGACACTCAGAAATAAATAAGTGGGATGCTGCTAGCTTTCCACTACTAAATATACTACTAACTTTCTACTGTTACTAAGAGAAGAGTGGAAGCAGACATGTGAAGGTGCACACTATAATAACAATATTAAATTAAAGTCCCTCACTGCAAATCAGTTTAGTAACTGAGTGGGTTGACTCTAAATGTGAATTTATGTATTTATTTAATACAAGTCTCAACGTAACTAGTACTCAGACCCTTATACCTACCGCCTCTTTCATGCACGCTGTTTCAAAAAAACTAAACAGATTTCAGGCGTTCTTTCACACATTCTGAAAGGCAATCTTCCGCTTAGTTGAGAGCACACGCTTCGTTAGCCACGACCGCTGTGTTCGGAATGTCCAGGCATCCACCCCAAGGACGTACATTATCCTTATTATGCACCTGTTTCAAGCAGGTGGAAGGAACTTGCGAAGTAGAAAACTAAAGATTCAGTTACATCACTTCTTGTCTTAGGAATAAGTAAACGGTGATTTTGGAGTCGTCCTAGCAACGTACCACTCAATAAATTCAAATGGGTTCTGAATCGGCCTTGTTGATTCTGACATTTGTCCGCAGGTGTTCGCACTGTCTAATCACTGATTCATATTTTTTGTATTTGGAATATCGATCTTTGATTGGTTATCGCTTACTCGTCGATGGTGTTCGGAGCCTACAGGGTTGGTTTAGTCGCTTTAAATTAAAGTCCCTCACTTAAAATCATGTTTGTTACTGAGTGGGTAGACTCTAAATGTGAATTCATGTATTTGATTATATTTAAGTTGATAATTTTGGACTCGTCTATTTTGTAGGCATGAGAGTAGTTATACGTTGCGGAAACTTTAACACAACTTTATAACTGAGTTCATACATAAATTCATATTCTTTCTGTTACTTTCTCGCTTATAACTTTCTAAAGATGATGAATTTCAAAGTTTAAACTAGTTTATATGATGTGCAAGTCAACAGGTTAACACTTTAAATTCTATCGGAGATTATGTAAATAGTGTGTGATAGTTTAGTTATGATTAAGTTCAGTCAACATAACGACACAGGTTAGATATACCTTAACGTATTCGACGAGCCCACACTAGGGGTTGTTACGAACCAAGGCTATTGCGTGTGACTATGCACAGTATTTAACATAGTTGTTTGCAGCAGTAGTGTTTGTTGTAGATTGCAGATATATAATTTTATTTATTTATCTATTGTCTATCCTATTCAGGTTTAAAAACTGATTTACAAAGGAGGTCCTTAAATAAAACTAGGATATACAAACAATTAATAATAAAGAAATAATAAATAACAATAAGAACAAAAAACAAAACAAACAACTGTACTATAAAAAAAATCAAGAATTAGAAAAAAATAATTTAGAAATTAAATAAAATAAAATCAAGTGGATATGCATTATATTAAAATTAAAGTATATAAATCTTGGTGGAGGTGCCGGGTAAATTTTAGTCAGTGCTTTTCTAGTGAAGTAGGCGTAGGTATTATATATTATGACATTACACAATTCTGGGTTAACATGTATGTGTTTGATGATAATCTAATTGCAGATTATTCCATGTATAATGTGGGCAAATGTGCCTACGCTAAACCACGCTAAGCGGCCCGTGCGCATCTGGTTAACATAGACCCCTAACTATCTCTATGCTGGTTAGAGGGCCCAGGGGAAGAGTAGACTTTAGGCTTATCCCGTTTCTGTTACACACCCTGCCAGTAGCTTAGTTAGCTAAATATCTAGTAGGCAAGTATGATTTATACGGCAGACACTGATGTGTGTTTTGTATAATACAGAATCCCCGACCCAACCTGCCTCTCATACAACACTATTTCTTGAACACTGGACTGTCATAATAAAAATTACATTCAGTTACAATAACTGATTTTTAGTGGGAGATATTTATATCATATTTTATGTGTTCCGTTGCTGTGATGCTCTAAAGTCACCATTTATATGATTTCAATATTTTAAAGTCAAGTTCAAAAGTTAAACTTCCAGCCCGAACCGGGATTCGAACTTTAGATCTTCTTCATTGGATGCAGGAATAAACTCCTAGACTAACGCGCCACACAAAAGTCTAGAGCTGTCTAAACAAATATTATTATTTTTATTATTATTATTATTATTATTATTACTATTATTATTATTATTATTATTATTATTATTATTATTATTATTATTATTATTATTATTATTATTATTATTAATTATTATTATTACTATTATTATTATTATTATTATTATTATTATTATTATTATTATTATTATTATTATTATTATTATTATTATTATTATTATTATTATTATGTTATTTTCTTTCTTCTCTTCTCTCATTTGCACCATCGGGCTCCTCTTGAGCCAAGACGATGCGAGAGTGCACCCTAGGGTGGCGGCCGAAAGATGGTGGTGACAATGTAGCTCATAGGCTGAGGACCTTGCGCACGATATTAGTTGTGCCGAGGATTGCAGCCTTCTGCATGACACGCACGTGCTTGTCCTTCAGGTGGAGCTTCTCTTTCGCAGCTGACCACTCTTCGGTGACCAGACCGTTGACGGAGACGACGACAGGAACTATCTCAACGGACCTCAGCTTGTATATGTCCTTGAGTTCGACGGCGAGTGGTTGGTATTTACGCCTCTTCTCAGCTACTGTGTTGATCACATGGTTGTCTAGCGGGACGGCGATGTCGATAATGGTTGCTGTTTTAGCCTTCTTGTCAAACAAAACCAAGTCTGGCCGATTTGCCTCGACCGCTCTGTCCGTGACAATGGGTGAGTCCCACAGCAGCTTGGCACATTGGTTACGCAGGACTTGCTCGGGCTTGCACTTGTAGTACGGTGTTTCTACCTCTACCAGGCTGTACTCCTTGGCCAGCGCTTGGTGGACCACTTTCGCTACTGCGTTGTGACGCTCCAAATACTCTCTGGGAGCTAACACCGGGCATCCACCTGCGATGTGCTGGATGGTCTCGCCAGCTTTCTTGCAGAGACGACAGCGATCTTGGACGTCGGCTTTGAGGATGTATCGCTCATAGTTCTTGGTGCGCACCACTTGATCCTGAATGGCAAAGACGAACCCCTCCGTTTCAGCGAAGAGGCCCGCAGTTCGGAGCCATTCCGTCGATGCTTTCAAGTCGGTTTGCTCCCCAGTGAGCTCGGCTGCAAACCTGCCGTGAAGGGGCTTCTCCCTCCACTGTTGCATTCTCTCTGCCGGCGTCTTAATGCTGAGGTGTACTTCTTCGGCGCACGGATGAAGTGGCGTGTAACCTTGGTCCTGCGCGCAGATGGCATGGTGCAGCTGACTCTCTCGAGTTAAAAAGTAAGCTCGAAGCCGCTTCTCCTTGCTGTGGCACAGCATCTCGACGCTGAGCAGCCCTCGTCCGCCAGTGTTGCGCGACAGGTACAGTCGCTCCACGGAGCTCCTCGGATGTTGCATCCTGTGCTTTGTGAGGATGGTTCGGATTTTTCTGTCGAACGCCTGCAGGGCTGTGTCTGACCACTTCACCGATCCGAATGTGTACGAAGCCACGGGCAGTGCCCACGTGTTTATCGCCGTGATTTTATTTCTGGAACTCAAGTATGACCTGCAGATCTTGCTCACCCTGGCGAGGACCTTCTTCTCAACCTGTTTCCTGGCATCGGTGTCGCTGATGCCCAGCAGCTGTTGAAGACCCAAATACTTGTAGCTGTCTTCAACGCCCAGATCTTGAATCACATCCCCTTCTATGAGTTGCAGGCCTCCCTGAGGTTCTTGAACCTTGCCTTTCTTCACGTGTAAGACGGCACATTTGTCGAGTCCAAATTCCATACAGATTGCGTCGCTGAAGCTCTTGACAAGTTCGAACATGCTCTGAAGTTCATCAGGGCTAGACGCGTACATCTTGAGGTCATCCATATAGAACAAGTGCGTGATCTTGACCTTGGGGGTTTTCTGAAGTTGGTAACCGTACCCGGCTTTCCTCAGCATTTTGCTGAGTGGGTTCAGCGCGAGGCAGAACCACAGCGGGCTGAGTTCAATGGTTCAGAAAGAGTGTTATATGGGAACCAAGATGGATTGGGGAGCTATTTATTTCAATAAGTGAAATATGTATATATTTCATATTATTCATGTTTTGAAAGATAGTCTGAAAACCTCGCGTCAACCTACAATGACTAACTATGCAATGACGTCAAATGATTGGTTGTATCGCCTTACGCCGCGCGTTATTGATGACGCGCTGACGTGTTTGAAGCGTCAACGCGACATCCCTGCTAGGGATAAAACATTCGTGTGAGACTGAGGGGTTTTAGAACACGTTGACATGTATTATTACTCGCGATCAGGGGTGTTTTGTTCACCCCCCCCCCCCTCTATTTCATCACTCCCTCCCTCCACAATGTTCCCTCTTTCTGCCAAAATGATAAAACCATTTGACTCAGTTAAAACCTGCTCTTAAGGGAAAAGATGTCAACTATTAAAAGAACCACGTATAATCGAAGGTTTTTAGTAATATCTTTAAAACACTACATAATATAACAAAAATGGTTACTGACTAACATTTAGTAGAGTATAATAAAGTAGCCACAAGCTCACAACCTAAGTAATCTCTTGCTAACGACACAGCCTAGTCCAAAGGTAATGACTTAACTGTTTACTTATTTATAGTTCCTACCATCTAATTGAAACATTAAGGATAATTTATGACCTTCGGTTGGCTACCTGGAACAGCGGGCGTGACCAGCGAGGCTTGTGCACTCTCATACTACATCTACGAGTGTATGGCTAGGAATATGTTGATATTCGTTGAACTCCCGCGCCTCAGCCCTCACTTGTACACCCGTTGTTGTGGCTTGTTATCTTCGAGTACCTGGGCGTAGTGACGCACTGATCATTATCTTGGTGCAAGGGCATTCATCCCCTTGTTAGGGGCCTCTCGACTCACAACCCTATGACACCGCGTAGCTTCTGTCATGGCCAGTGTCAACACTAAGATCACTAACATAGACATAGAGCAAACACTGTGGTAGACAGTAAACACCCTAATGCTCCACATAAATACACGAAATACTGTCTTCTAATGTTGAGCTGGCGTAGTAAAGAGAAAAAGAAGAAATTTTGTTTTATTAAATAAAGATCGTGTTGTCCCCCTCCCAGCCCAGGATAATCAGAGTATACAGTAGTATGTTAGATCTCTATAAGGTAACAGTTGCCCCCTACATCTAGGGGTGTCCGTTGTTACCAAGGTCACAGTTGTTTGCATGTTATTTCCCATATAAAAAACCAATCCATGTCAACAATGGGTGCCCTTAGGTGTAGAAGCCGACTATGAATTCCAGCCTAAGAGGTATATCTATAAATAAAATTGCGTTTATAATTCATTTTTTCGTCAATTCGCAGTTTGCTAATAGCAACGTTGAAACCACGTTGTAAGTGTTTTACCATTGAATACACCCATAGCTCCTTCCATGGCTTCACGTATAAAACATTATTTCATTATGATTATTTTAACGTAAAGCCCGTCTCTCTAAAAAAAAATATTTATTTTTTGTGTTTTTTTGCGGCTTTCATTGACGAAAGGAAATCTGTTCTTTTTGGCTGGCGAACTCCTTCTTTCAGTGAAAGCCGTGTAAAGTTGCGCAGTCTGAGCTTTGTGCTTCAACGAGAGGCGACGCGAGTGAGGGGACTCAGACTTCAAAGGCGGGTTCTGAGTTCCGCCCTCAACGGAGTAAATAAACCCTTCTTCACCCCCGGCAGATATTTGAAGAGATAAGGGAAGAAAGTTAATTTTAAGTTTTAATAACATGAGATGTGAAACTCAAGCCATGACAGGAGTATTGGTACACAACGTTTGCAACCAGGCTTCTTAAAGATAAATTATTGGTCAATTCACTAGATGCTCAGATTTTACTCTATGTTTTTTCATGTCAAGAAACCGGGGATTGGTTTGAAATCCTATAATTTATCTTTCCTTCCAGGCGTTTCGTTAATATATTAATATTGCAAGAAAACGTATCCGAATTAAAATACAAAAAATAAAACACGATTTTTTTTATAACATACGGTAGGGCAGACTAGAAAATATCACGAAATTCTTCAAATCGCTATTTAAAATTGTCTGTTTTTTTTTCTATCAAGAGATTAAAGAGTGAAATAGAATTCAAGTCTTGCAGCAACGTAGAACAAATATTTAGTATATATTGGTAATAGAATCGGTTCTTATTTTTGTCCACCGAAACATAAAACGATCACGCACAGACATGACTGCTTATAGAACTCTCCAGCAAAGAAGCAACAAGTATATAGACATGGTGTATTATTTCACAGTTCAGTCTTCGGTAATAAGCCACGAGAAAGTTTCGTAACAAGATTACGAATTGAAGCAAAACCGGCAAACTCGAACAACTTGACGAAGCTTAATTAAAGTTCGTAAACAAATGTCGGCTTCTGTGAGGTAATCTTTGAGATGTTCTATTGAAGTAACGGTGAAGCAGAGCAGAAGAATGTAGAACATTTGTCATTCCATACAATGGAATAATTCGGTCAAATTTTAAATTATTATTATTATTATTTTATTGTTGTAATACAAACTTGATCAAAACCAGCGTAAACATGTTGTACGGACATAAATGTCAAGTATTTCCATGTGTTTACCTTATGAAAAATAAAACATTCATATTATTTCTCCAGAACCAACTATAGATACTATATGCGTACGGTCGTGACCGATTTGTACTCATCCCAGCATTCGCTCTTCGTATGGTGGAAACCACGAAAACCACCATGAAGATGGAGAATTTCTTTAGTCTTCATTCTTTTTAGTTTAAAAATGTTCGTACTATCCTACACCTGTTAAATATTATTGCTTTTGCATCTCGATGTATACGTTCGGTTCAACTATTTCAGAAACAAATCCAGCATATGATTCGATATTGTTCCCTGTGACACGTTAAACCCGTTCGTGCATAACCGTAATTTATGGTTTGCATTTTTTTCACGCGCAACGCTTGGCATTAAAAATTGATATATTGTGTTAAGTTTTTGATGGGGCTTAATGTCACTTTCACACAGGTGTTCAAATAGATTCGGCCGTAAATCGTGGTGCGCTAACCAAGAGTGCAGTGTGTATATCAACAAAGGCCTTAGTAGACAAACATACGTA
This sequence comes from Isoperla grammatica, assembly GCA_945910005.1. Taxonomy (NCBI): domain Eukaryota; kingdom Metazoa; phylum Arthropoda; class Insecta; order Plecoptera; family Perlodidae; genus Isoperla; species Isoperla grammatica. The sequence goes on from OX246741.1 coordinate 54,865,018, forward strand.
AACCCATCAATCCAGGGCGATTTAAGCAGTGGTCCCCTGAAAAATATAAACGTTTTTTTTTTTTTTTTAGAAACCCCCATCGATAAATGTAAATATATTTTAAAAGTTTTACGAGCGTGACTAAAAATTAATCGGAATCGTGAGACTTCTTTTGTTGGAGGACATGTTTTTACAAGGGGTTATTATTGCATATTATTAAATCTCGCTGACACCGCAGAAGTGTGGGTGTGGGACAAACCACGCGATCAATGTGAGACACCACTTGAGGATCCCCCCCCCCCTTCATACACGCGGGTTGGAGGGGGGGGGGGGGATACTAAATTCGATATATTTTCAAACGGTTCTTGAAAGGTAATTTTTTGGGGTATTTTATTGTGAAATGAATAACGTGCCTTTAAGAATACATTGTTTATGCGGAAATGTATTGTCCGCTGGCTATTAATTAAATATACAAGAATTTAATTATTGCTTCCGTTGTATTTTTGAAATTTTATTTCAAAGCAAAATTTGTATAAAATTCAATTATAAATTATTCTATCTTCTGAAATAAAATTGTTTGAATGTAATTATTGAGAGAGCTAAAAGCAAACTTTGCGATCTCTTCATCAAAGTTGTCTTTGATCTATACCTCCTTTTGTTCCAACCCGCCTCATCAAACGCATTGATTTTGTTGTTTATATCATAATTTCAATGGAAGAAGTGACTATGAAGAAACGAAAATAAAACGGATTTTTTTTCCTCTTATGCGATGATGACTTTTCAGCCATTCATTTTTCTTTAATAAATAGACTGCCGCCCCGCCCCCCCCCCCCTCCCCCACCCCCTCCCAACCACCGCCCTCCTCCAAGCCTTCTCTCACCCTATGCAGCGTAGTTTGTTGTATTGTTACTAAAATATCTGAACGCGGCTTTACTTGCAGGAGTCGCCGCTCTGCAGTAACCATGCATTTCTCGTACGTTTACACATAGTCAATAATTGAAGACATTAACGAGTAAATTGCTTTGAAATTTTATTATTTATCAGATTGGTATTCAGTCTCGTGAAGTGGTCTACGCCGATGTGCGATCACTGCCGACGAGAATGCTCAGCCAGAACGCGATGGTCAACACAGAGACACCGGCCACGGTTGCTGAGCTTGCTGAGCTCGTCTTTGCAGATCGGGGCTGAATGACTTTCAATGACTTCATTGGTTTAATTTCGGGGACGTGTCTTCTGATCCAGTCTTCGAAGAATGAGACTTTCTGGTAGACATGAAAGGTATTTTCGGCGCCACAAGGCAAAGTCATGTCGGGGTTTTTAGTATGCCTTCGGCCAAATAGAACACCTATTTGAATACGTTCATAAACCAGCGGACCTCCCGAGTCCCCTTTACAAGTCGAAGCGCCTTCTTTTACGGCGTCCGCGCACAAGTGGTCTTCCCCCCAGTCATTCGGCCTCTTTTTCTTACAGTACATAAAGTCTTTGACCGTAATGTTGATGACGAACATACGAGTGTTAATGAAGGAAGGCGTCGGAGTGGTAAGACCAAAGCCCACTGAACTACAAGGCAAGTTTGCCCATCCGCGAGGAAATTTGGCCATTGTGATTTTATCAACAAACACGTCGAAGTAGAATGGTTGGCCGACTTCGACCAAGGCGATGTCAAAGTTGCCAGTCTCATTTCTGGGACGGTCGGGGTGGCGCTCGTGGACAATGTGGCGCACCGATGTCCTCTCCTGCCTTTCTTTATTTTTGTCGGCATAGTTGATAGTGCCGGCTACTACTGTCGTCACCACCGTATTAAGATCCCCCCCTTGATCTGTTATAGAATCTCGGTAACAGTGTGCGGCTGTTATTACCCATTTGCCTGCGATGATGGATCCCGTGCATAGACCGTGGCCTTGGTACAAATTGTGGCGGATTAAAAGGGCAACGACGTAAGGGAATTGTTTCAGTTTACAGAGCTTACCTCCTACAATGCGCTCAGAGTCTTTCTGGTCAGAGTCACTTTGACTCAGGCTGAGCACAGCGAACAGATAAACTAAACATTTCAAATCCATGTCTTGTACAATAAATTTAGGCCTAATAGAAATTGGAAGCTTGAAAAAAGACAACTGTTTATTGTTTCCTAGTAACAGATTTCTTTGGGCGCCTCATATTGAAGCTGAAGTAGGTAGCAGCACCTGTCCTTAAAGGTCCATGGTATACCTCGTTGTAAGTCAACTGTCTACTGTCAAATGACAATGTGTTTGTTTTGTATCTAATGGCAAAACTATCGTCAGTCACAAACCTTGTAAAACATTACTACTATAGCTTCGTTTGTTTGTCCAGTACCAAGTACAGACATGTACTCCTGGAACCAGCCGGATGTACGTAATGAAAACGGAAATGGGGGCACAAAGTTCTCCTACCGTCCGCATGGACAAACAAACACCATTACCACACATGTGCCTTGTTTTTACACATTTGCGAGGCGTATTCGAAAATGGCGAATTTAATCCCAATTCTCGTTCCATTAGTTCATTCATTTCATTCATTCATTCTACATCTAGTCTGAAGGCTTCTTACAATAATTGTTGGTATCGGGTAAATAGTGTTAAAAAGAGAAACTTTGATTTATATAAAATATAAATCCACTGAGTCAGGAATTACGTTTCAGGTACAATTTAACTCTCAAATACACGATGGTTACGATATTTCTTTATTTTGCTAGAAACTCACAATCATACAGCCCCACTAGGCCATAGACAACTGTCTTCCTCTCTCTGCGTCGTTACTATTGTTGTCGCCGCTCAGCGCCTGTGCGATTTTAAATCTTTAAGTAGGCCTAAAACATTCTACTTCCGCTTGTTGGCGGCAATCTTAAATATGTATTTCTAACATTCGGCCATTCTGCAATTATTATCGTCCTCGATAATGAAAATATTGACGTTACATAGGCAAATCATAAACTAAAATATACAAATACAAGCGTTGTTCTCCCGTCTTCTTCTTGACAAGAAGTACCAGGCTTGCATAGGGCGATGTAGTTTCTGTCACAACACCTGCCTCCTTCCATTCGTTTACAATTCCGCGTATCGTCTCGCGCTCGGCTGCGTTCGTTTTGTAAGGGCGACTGGCAACTGGTTTACTTCCGGGTTCTTCGACAATCTGCATGGTCGCTAAGTTGGTACACCCCAACTCTTCTAGTGTCAGAGAGAAGCAGTCTCTGTACTCGTTCACCAATTCCAGTAACTCGGTAGCTTGTAGCTGACTGACACTGCAGTTTAGGTCTTCAAGGTCGATAGGACGAAACGGCAGACGCTTGCCCTCGTCGTGCAAAATGTTGTTCGTAGTCGTACAGTTTTCAATAACTCGGCCTCGCGCCACAGAACTATTGTCGGTTAGAGTTATTTCCTTGTCACTGCTGTTCATAATTGGTACAATCGTTTGACCTCCGATAATAGAAAACACTTGATGAAAATCGCCTTGGTCGCAAACCATGGTAAAGTCTTGCGTCGATTCCGACCGTACTTGTAGAAAGTTCATAGAATTTGCCGGAAGTACAACTTTACTCGCGACTGGTCGTAATTTAACTCGATTTGACAAGTCTACCATCATGGTCGAGAACGGTTCTTCGGTACGGTAGCCTATTATTAATTGGTCGTCAATTCTCGCGTAAGCAATTGTTGGTTGATCCAACCAGGTCCTACCTATTAACATTTCCGTTGGCTGCGCCTGGTCTGGAACAACAAGAACTTCAACTTCTTCGCCAACGATTCCATCTATTTCAACTTTAACAATCGATTGTCCTATCGGCTTCGTGAGGTTGTCTGCGATTCCAAATCCGATTAGCGTTGACGTTGTTGGTTGAATCTTCAACTGGCAGCGGATGGCTGCTGATGCTTGGATGGTACACGTTGAGCTTCCGGTATCAATCAGGGCTTGTAGCTCGTAGTTTTCAATTTTAGCCGTTTTCACATACTTTGAAGGGTTACTTCCTTGGTCGTCCAACGTTATAAGACTTACTGACTCGGGTTGCTTATTCTTACAGTATTTCTTCGTGTGGCCTTCCATTCCACATTCGATACATTTAAATGGGCGTCGTGCCTCCATGCAATCTCGTGAAATGTGTCCCATTTTATTGCAATTAAAACACTTTACGTCCGCACCGTTAAAAGAGCTTGGCGTAGCTTTAGTACTTATCTTGGGTTCCGTCTTCATGAATGGTCCATCCGTCCGTTTAACGCTGGTCTCCATTAATCGTGGTTGAGTTGGCTGTGGTGCTGCCTTCTCTCGTCGTGGAATTCGTTCAACTCTTTCTTTATGGATTTCTTCGAAATAACGTACATCTTGAAGTAGCTGATCGGCGTTTGCATGATATCTCGCCATCAACATGTCGCACAATTCACGTGACCATAGTCCGATTAAGACTTGCGACTTTGTTTCGTTTAAGTCCAGGTTGACATCGTGACACAGGGCAACCTTTTCGTGGAAATACGCACTTGTGCTTTCACCATGCACTTGTACACGTTGCTGCATCAGCTTCCAGCGTTCCGGTAAGCTTGATCCTCCAATAAATGTCGCTCTAAACTGGCTGACGAAATCTGCCCAGTTGTGGAATTTCCTATAGCGATACCAATGTGATGCTGCCCCAACAAGATGGGTACGTGCACTCTCAAGTATGAACGAATCGTTCTATTTGTGGATCTCACCTGTACTTTCCACAGAATGTATCCATGACGATGCTTTCGAACTGGATCCTTCTCCATCAAAACATGGAATGCTCTTATGCAAATCAGGCATGACCCTATATTCAGGTTCTGTAGGCCTTACCGTAAGTGCATTTAGCATTATTGTCATCTGTTCATCCTTTCTTCTGTTTTGTTCAATCATGAGCTGCATCATGGCTTCTACAGTCATCGTACCTTGGTTTATTTCTTCGAATGAATCAGATGTAGGCCTAAGCCTAGGCCTGCCGGGAGGTTGTTGAGTTTGATCCTCTTGACTAGCTTGGTACAGTAGCTCGATCCCATTGCCGATCTGTGTGTTATTAACGTTAGACATGATTAATTATAATTAGTAATTCACGTTTGAATTGAACTAATTACAGGCTACGTAAAGTTCGTTTAACAAACGTATTACCTCGCGCGCACAGAATTGAGATTAAGGTATCACACGACACGTGCTCGTTTTTGTATGAATTATTTGTAATTCACGTTTGAATTTACGTAATTATTCGTATTATCTTCCTTTATACAAACATATTTGTATCCTCACGCGCACGGAAGAGGAGAAGATCTCACACGTGGTATTTTGCAACGTTTTGCATCTTGACCGACGACTTGGTTTTTCGGCGGATTATTAGTCCATATCCCACTTCTGATGTTAAAAAGAGAAACTTTGATTTATATAAAATATAAATCCACTGAGTCAGGAATTACGTTTCAGGTACAATTTAACTCTCAAATACACGATGGTTACGATATTTCTTTATTTTGCTAGAAACTCACAATAATATAGCCCCACTAGGCCATAGACAACTGTCTTCCTCTCTCTGCGTCGTTACTATTGTTGTCGCCGCTCAGCGCCTGTGCGATTTTAAATCTTAAAGTAGGCCTAAAACATTCTACTTCCGCTTGTTGGCGGCAATCTTAAATATGTATTTCTAACAATAGTAATCATTCTGGACGCGGCGTAAGTCTCTAGGGCTTCACGACTATTTGTAAGACTATGCCTAGGTTTACACCCTGGTCCCATATTTGTTCATAAGGTAGGCCTAGCATTAGTAGGGCCCAGGCTTGTAATACCTAGGCCTATGTTCTAGGCCTACTTAGGGTCTTTTAGTAATCGTTCTGAAAGTGGGCTTCACGAGTATTTGTAAGACTAGACCTATGCCTAGACCTACACCCTGGTCCCATATTTGTCTAGGCTAGGCCTAGGGAATGAAATGAAATGAAGGAATGAAGGCCTATCATTAGTCTAGGCCTAGTGCCTAGGCCTAGCTTTATACCCAGGCTTGTAATACTTAGGCTTATGTTCTATGTTAGGGTATATTTGTACAGAACCACGGTGGTCGATATATTTTGTTGTCATTATTATTTGAACGTGGGGACCTAATTGATGTGTTTTTTTAGGTTTGGGGGCAGGCCTGTCCGAGTTTTGTCATACATAATAAAGTTTATCTTCCACCACACAGAAAATATAACAATCATCAATAACCACAGGGTTGTTTGATTCATCTCTTATCGCCGTGTTCACATAATCAAAGCACTTGTGCTATTGATATCTTACATGAGGGTTTGTCTTTGTATACAAAGTTTTTGGCGCGATTCTTGTTATTCTGCACCCACTCCTACTCAGATAGCAGGTGTAGATATCTTACTCCCATCACAGTTGTAGTTATTTACACCCGGACAAAAAAACGCAGTACATTTGCCACTGGAACACTTACACCAAGACAGAAAAACGGTTTTAGGGGGGACTATGTACCAGGAGTAATTGAAACTGGACAAAAAAACGAAGCTTTAGTATTTACTTTTTAGAAATACAAAAACTGTTTAAAAATTGAAGTCATATTTTGCTGTTTGTTTCAACGCAATGTTGGTTGTTTTGTTCGCCGTCAAAACGCCCCCCCCCCCCCTTTAACCCACCCACCCAACTGTGAGGCCAATATCACGGAAGCGATGTCTCAAATGTCAAGAGGACCATATTCTGTTTACAACTTAGGAAAGAAGTAAAATTGAGCTTGTAAACTTTATTCTCGGCTAATTTCCCAAGTGTATTCACGGAAGAATGCGATATCAGCATTTTTTTTTTTTTGTAGCTTAGAATTTATTTGCGAACAAAACGTAGAGACATGCTTTGGTAAAACTAGTTACCTGAAGTTAAATTCGGATTATTAAATCGGTTGGAGAAAATAAAAGTTCTGGGACAAATCGAGTGTGTTGCTCGCAACGGGTAATTCTTAGTTTAGAGACCGAAACATGGATGCACAAGCTGCTTTGCTCGTAAGAAAAAATCTTAAATATCAACAAGAAACCATGAAAGATTTAATCCACAGATGATATTTCTTGCTATGATTTGGTTAACAAATGACAACATTAGAAGGCGGGCATCTTTTAGAATGGAGGCCCAGGGACACATAGCCTCGTACGTACAAGCAGACATTCTAACATGTTACTAGTAGCATGATACATGGCCACTCTCAGGGGTAGTAAAGATATCTACTGTAACACGTTCCACACTGTTCCTTCCCACCACCCCTCTCATTCACTCCCCTCGCTTTGCACCTGTTGCTGTAGCCTGTATCCACTACTGTGCCTAACCCTGTTTATATACACATGTAACTCTGCACCTATAGAGGTGACCTTGTTCCTCTCACCCCCCTCATTCACTCCCCCCGCTTTGCACCTGTTGCTGTAGCCTGTATCCACTACTGTGTTCCACCCTGTTCATATACACATGTTACTCTGCACTGATAGAGATAGCTCAGCGGTAGTACGCGAAATACTGATTCAGAAGGGCGCCGGTTCGTGTCCGCCCACCGAAGTTTATTCAGAATGTTTTTCAACGTTTTAATGCACATTCTTGGTTTGAAGACCCTCAAAGTATGAGACACTCAAGTATTATATAAGATAGAAAGAGAATATGCTTAAAAATATAAATATATTATTAAATCGAAATCTAGAAATTATTCAAAAAAGCAATCACTATGGAAACTTTTAAAACATCCAATGAGGTGTCGTACATTCCATGACTGACAAAATCTGCAGTAGACCCGTTTCTGCTATGCTGCTGTTCTTGTTCAAATTAATCACGAACTCTGTCAGGCAACAGTTAGAACGTTGGCCTCATGCTGTACATATCACAATGATAGAGATAAGAGCAGACAGTGCTTGACCCTGGAATGTGCGCCAATCTCTACGTTTCCCCAACCATCCCCCACCGCACGACCTGGTATGTTCTCCCTCTTTCTGCTTCCCTGGTCGGTTTCAACAAGAAGTCCAGTCCACTGTTATTAATGGTTTGCTCCCTTGAGTTGCCTCAGCCCAGTAGCAATACATGACGTCAAGATAAGTTATGGATTCTTGTTGCTCCATGGAATAGATATATCATTCAATTACCATCAATATGATTAATGAATCGTTGTAGCTAACCAATCAATCACCAAATATAATATATATTGAAATATAGCTTTATTATCTACGTATATGATTTTCTTCTAACTCATGTAGGAGAAAATAAGTTAAATCAAATGTTTAAAGTTCATCGTGGTAAAGTGGATTACCATTTAGCATTGTCTGAAAATATTCAACAATGTTGCTAGTTTTTGCTATCTGAGAGCACATGATTAGTATGTATAACCCTTCTTTACTGTGCATTTTTCGTTTTAAAAAAACGCCGATGTGTGCCTTGAATTTTTGCCACTCCAGAGTAAGATTATGAACTGGTTATGCTTCTAGTAATATAGTTTATTCTCAGATTTAAACAAGTTTAGTTTAAACGTTTATATAGTACTATTGTAATTATAATTTTAACAATTCCGTAATATTTTCGTCTAAAACAGACTTGATACCGCGCAGCTTCGAACACTGCTTACAACCAACGTTCTGAAGCATCAACCCTCCCTAGGTAAACAACTTCCCCTCTCATGCACTCAAGACCTAAATCATTTTTATCATCCAAGCTGGGAGTGGATCTTTACGAGTTTAGCGTTTCACACATTTCAGGAAATTACTCTCCAAGTTTTAAGCGATGTTGCCGCCCGGATTATTAAAACCATTCGTCCCTGTCTCTGAAATGAACGCAAGCGGCGTTGCCACGTCTCCCTAGACCACAACAAAGCAGCGCGACAGACACAATTACATATTTCTCAACGGGAACACATTCCTATACATTGGGGAATAATATATTTGCATTAGAACTCAACCTGAAATTCTGTGCGACACTTTTCTGGTTTTAAATTGGTATGACACGGATTACCCAGAGGATTATGTCCTTTGTTAAAACGTACAGATATTTACGTTATGGATGAAACAAGGTAGGCTGGATCTAGAAACGTCCTTCGAGTAGATTAGAACTTAGTTAAAAGTTTTAATTAATTTTATGTCTTCTTGAATATTGTAAGTCTATTAGTTAAAATGTTTTCTAATCTCTTCAGTTTTTTACCCCTAAAGGGATTAAGTCGGCTTTTCATCATTTCCGTTTTTCGTATTTACTTATTTAACTTTTTAATTGTGCTGTTGCGACGCGCTTTCACAATTAAATAAGTAAACGACAGAAATCTGGAGTCGGCAGGGGAGGTTATGCGCCCACAAAGTTCGAGCAGAACGGAGTATTTCGTGTGAAGCATTTATATATTTCTATCATCGGTATTTCCTGTTTCAATATGATCTGGTGATATGACGAGATAGGTGCTATCGAAACTAGACACATTTTTATGTGGTCCGTATCCGAAACACGAAATTCTGATTGAATCCGCTTTTCCACAAGATGTTCTTACAGAAATTACAGCAACGCTTTCTATAGGCGTTGTAAAAAATGTTCAGCCAACGCACCCTTGGGTCTTATTTCAGAAGTCGAACGGATTCATCTCGCTTCACGGTTTGAGGCTTCGAACAGTTCAACCCTCTCGGTATGGCCACGCGCTTCCTATATCACAGCCCTCGCGTGGCCACTTCCTCCTTCTCACCCCCTCTCACCCTGTGTGGACCATTAGTTATGTGCGATGTTACAAGCCGGGTCTACCTGGCTGAGACCTCATGGTTTCAACCCCTTCCTCGTAAAGTAGCCGCTCTGTGAATGACGTCAGCTCACGTGACTAGCTGGTTCAAGGCCGCACGGGGAGGGTGCAAGGTAGTCTGTGACGTCATGGCTTTGTAGTTGAACCCGTTGAAAGCAGCGCGCTGTTATGACGTCAGCTCACGTGACTAGCTGGTTCAAGGTTACGTCATGGCTTTGTACTTCAACCCGTTGAAAGCAGCGCGCTGTTATGACGTCAACTCACGGACTAGCTGGTTCAAGGTTACGTCATGGCTTTGTACTTGAACCCGTTGAAAGCAGCGCGCTGTTATGACGTCAACTCACGGACTAGCTGGTTCAAGGTTACGTCATGGCTTTGTACTTGAACCCGTTGAAAGCAGCGCGCTGTTATGACGTCAACTCACGGACTAGCTGGTTCAAGGTTACGTCATGGCTTTGTACTTGAACCCGTTGAAAGCAGCGCGCTGTTATGACGTCAACTCACGGACTAGCTGGTTCAAGGTTACGTCATGGCTTTGTACTTCAACCCGTTGAAAGCAGCGCGCTGTTATGACGTCAACTCACGGACTAGCTGGTTCAAGGTTACGTCATGGCTTTGTACTTCAACCCGTTGAAAGCAGCGCGCTGTTATGACGTCAACTCACGGACTAGCTGGTTCAAGGCCGCACGGGGAGGGTGCAAGGTTACTTTATGGCTTTGTACTTCAACCCGTTGAAAGCAGAGCGCCGTCTGTTTACTAGTACGGTAATGGTATTAGCGTACGTGCCTAGCTGGTTCAAGGACACACGGGGGGGGGGGGGGGGGGAGGGGTCGAAGGGGCCTGCCTGCCTCAACACCGTTGGCGGAACACTGAACATCCACGTTTGCAATCAGTGGATTGGTTTGAAATCGTTCTACCAGAGAAAAGAAGATCGATAAGTTAGTTTCCTCTTTGTGGGAGAACTTTCTTTTAGACTCTGCTCTCCATTTTGTCCTCCAGTCGTGTATATTTCCGTATCCTGGATTGTTTGTTCGAAGTGATTTATTCGAAGTCTACCTCTAGCAAATACCTTAATAGGAATTTGCCTCTAGTAACTTGCTAATTAATTACATTATTAAATGGATACCATGAATGTATTTTTTTGGCCAACATTTTCTTACTAGGAATTATATAAATAGTTTTTAAAAATTTACTCCAATTTATAATACCAGAATCCTCCTCTGTCAACTTTATTTTATGGTTAAAACATTTTCTCCTAACGAAATGTTATATTTATGTCCACTTAGAATTCATTTTAGTTTCCTAGTTCGAACGGTAGAAACAAATCTCAGTGTAAAAAGTTAGGTTGAAGTTCATTGAGGGTTTATTCTGCACTTCATTTAATTCATCCCTTCTTTTTCATCCCGGACCGATTGTTTCTAGGCCGGGGCAAACAACAGACGCCGATGTCGTCTACCAACAAAGGAAGCGCCGAGGACGGGGAAACCGGGACGCGAAGATAAATGCGGTTTAGAACCCGACGGGTTTTTCAAGTCCGAGCAACACAAAAGGAAAACTCGGTCGTCGCCGGCGAAAACAATAAAAACGGGAATGGTCTCATTTGGAGCTTTTTTCTTATCGAGTTCTTTGGTTTAAATTGATGCCGGGTAAAGCAGAGTTGATGGAGTGGATGTCCTTTTATTACCCGCGACGAAGTCGAAGTCTTATGGGGAAGGGGGGGGGGGGGGGTGACACGACGAGAATAACAGGAAACATTTATTTACGATCCAACAGCGATATATTCGTGAATGTGTTTAATTAACCCGCTCTGCCCACTTTTGCCCGATACATTAATGTTTTTTAATCTTAACACATACGTTCCTAATTATTTTATTATCATTATTGCTATTGTTTTTTTTTATTTCATTCCCCCATTTTCATCAGATTCCCATCTCTCATTTGTATAAGTTGGCCTATTTATACAACAAGACCGTCTTGTTACTTACAACTTTACCCTAGCACAGAAGCTAAAAATAGGCTGCATATATTTAGTTAGGTCAGTAATAATCTAGATGTGCAACCCTAACTTCTCATCTGATGGAAGGTTTGACAAGTTATTCAGACAATAAGTAATAGAATCGGCAACACGTGTTATTTAAGCCATCTACTAGCTAGAGACAACCAGACCATAAATAACAGATAAAACCAAAGATTTACATAATTTAGTACTCTATTAACTATTTTATTAAATTATAGCAACATTGGGAAGTATCTTGATAATGATAAGTGATATAAGAAGTCGCAGTTTTAATTAAGTAAAAATATCGACATACTAGCGAGATTCTGTCAAAAGAAAATGCTGACATATTGCAGTGTTGCTGACACAAAGAGTTCCGGTTATCAAAGGATCCATTTGACGAGGCGAGTGCGAAGAGACAGAGAGAGAGAGAACCAGAGAGTTCAACACCGACCGATGTTATACGAAGGAGCTGGGCTAGTTTATCATTGAACGTTGAATCCTCGTCAGCAGTGGTGGCAACAGCGCTAACCGTAAAGATGCGCTGATCCGTGAACGACGGAGAGTTTAGTGGGGGGGGGGGGGTTAGCCCACCGGCTCACAGACACACAAAGTATCGACTGCTGATGTATCGAGTTCAGTTAAAACTTTGAATTGCATGGAAATGCATTATGAAAATAGGTATCAATCTAAATATATTGAATCACTAAGAATAAAAACAAATATAATATATATATGATTTTTATGTGTTTACTCATATTAAATTAGCAGCTGAATTCTGAAGTGAGGGCTCCAGCGTCTATCCCACCCCCACATTTTGTTTTTAATAATTCTGTTAACTGAATCTTATTACTATGTTAGTATTTTGAATTAAAACTTATGTTGAATTGATATTTTCAAATGTGTTGTACTTGTTTAGAAATCTGGAGTGAATTAATTATATACACGTGAAAATATCTCAATAAATATTGAATATAAAGAGGTTTGTTACTTTAAACGCAATATTGTATTGAATGTGTTTGATTTATACAAGAGAAAATACACTGAGAAATAAATGTTAATAGTTTCGTAGGAAAACTTCCAAGGATCAATCCATGTCCCTCTTCGGGTCGACTGACTAACTTGGTATTACGGTATTTGTATAGTGTGGTTGGAATATCCGTCCCAGAATTCGCCCCGTGACTGAGGGAAACCTCGGAAAAACCTTGAGTCAGGACTGCCAGTGGCCGGTATCGAACCAGCGACCTGCCGGATCAGAGTGTCGCATGTTACCGCTCAGTTACCTCTATCAGTAATACTGAGAGATAGTATTGAGTTCTACTTTTTCGCCAGTTTTTTTTTTAAATAACTTTTTCCTGCTATATATTCACAATTTAGTACTCAAGGTAAATATTATTTTATTCTGTCTTATTTTTGTGTTGAAAGTTTAGGGGCGTGTTTCTCCCCAGATATTTCTGTTTAAACTTGTAAATTTTGTAAAAGAAGAATCATTAATAAAGTATTGTGTTGAAAACGAATCAGTGGAACAGCTCGGGCAACGAGGATCCGTGGGTACTCAAACAAGAGCCCGAATCTCATCGCTTCTCCGAGATGTCGCATTCTTTTTAGAAATTTAATTAATTTCACCCTTGGGAGTTCACGCAAAGTAGACAAACAGAGAAAAAACGAAAACTTCAAACAATGAACACCCTAATTGAAAATCTCTTCCTAGTAAACTGAGAACAATTACTTTGCGTGGTTCTTCAACGAATTAATTAAATTAAACATTGTCTGCAATTAAAATAAAAACGCTTTGTAATTATTGGATAGTTAACTTTGGTTTATTTAACTAAGGTAGTCGGTAGTCGGTGTGGACAAGTGTGTTATACGTGCATACCGAAGAGATTCTTACCGACCAATGGGAAAAAAGAAACTCTAACCTAAAAATGTTTAACAATAAACACGCGCGTCACAGGAAAACAGCCGGCATTGGTCATTAGTCTTCACACCCGAATTGTGATTGGCTAGAATCCTTATACCGCGTCATTGATTGGCCATCTCTTACCGACTTCAGGTACAGTCACACATAAATGATGGATACAGGACTCATTAGATTATTAGTTGTTGACTACCGAAACCGAAGTTCGTAAACCCACCTTTAATACTTAGACATGGATGCAGACCTACGTAAAATACTAGTGAAATTACGTTGCATATTATTGGAGCCAAAATGTAATAAAATTGCTATGTAGCTTACTCTCAAAAAAATGTACAACACTCTGACACTCTGGTGCAGTGTTGGTGTACACTAAGACTGTGTGAATATAACCCGGCACCTCCACCAGACACTCTGGTGCAGTGTTGGTGTACACTAAGTGTATATAGAGCCCGGCACCTCCACCAGACACTCTGGTGCAGTGTTGGTGTACACTAAGTGTATATAGAGCCCGGCACCTCCACCAGACACTCTGGTGCAGTGTTGGTGTACACTAAGTGTATATAGAACCCAGCACCTCCACCAAACACTCTGGTGCAGTGTTGGTGTACACTAAGTGTATATAGAGCCCGGCACCTCCACCAGACACTCTGGTGCAGTGTTGGTGTACACTAAGTGTATATAGAACCCGGACCCTCCACCAAACACTCTGGTGCAGTGTTGGTGTACACTAAGTGTATATAGAACCCGGCACCTCCACCAAACACTCTGGTGCAGTGTTGGTGTACACTAAGTGTATATAGAGCCCAGCACCTCCACCAGACACTCTGGTGCAGTGTTGGTGTACACTAAGTGTATATAGAGCCCAGCACCTCCACCAGACACTCTGGTGCAGTGTTGGTGAACACGTAGTGTATATAGAGCCCGGCACCTCCACCAAACACTCTGGTGCAGTGTTGGTGTACACTAAGTGTATATAGAGCCCAGCACCTCCACCAGACACTCTGGTGCAGTGTTGGTGTACACTAAGTGTATATAGAGCCCAGCACCTCCACCAGACACTCTGGTGCAGTGTTGGTGTACACTAAGTGTATATAGAACCCGGCACCTCCACCAAACACTCTGGTGCAGTGTTGGTGTACACTAAGTGTATATAGAACCCGGCACCTCCACCAAACACTCGGGTGCAGTGTTGGTGTACACTAAGTGTATATATAGAACCCGGCACCTCCACCAAACACTCTGGTGCAGTGTTGGTGTACACTAAGTGTATATAGAACCCGGCACCTCCACCAAACACTCTGGTGCAGTGTTGGTGTACACTAAGTGTATATAGAGCCCAGCACCTCCACCAGACACTCTGGTGCAGTGTTGGTGTACACTAAGTGTATATAGAGCCCAGCACCTCCACCAGACACTCTGATGCAGTGTTGGTGTACACTAAGTGTATATAGAACCCGGCACCTCCACCAAACACTCTGGTTCAGTGTTGGTGTACACTAAGTGTATATATAGCCCGGCACCTCCACCATACACTCTGGTGCAGTGTTGGTGTACACTTAGTGTATATAGAACCCGGCACCTCCACCAAACACTCTGGTGCAGTGTTGGTGTACACTAAGTGTATATAGAACCCGGACCCTCCACCAAACACTCTGGTGCAGTGTTGGTGTACACTAAGTGTATATAGAACCCGGCACCTCCACCAAACACTCTGGTGCAGTGTTGGTGTACACTAAGTGTATATACAACCCGGCACCTCCACCATTTCTATAAATAAAAATAAATAAATACATAAATTCACATTTACAGTCTACCCACTCAGTAATTAAACTGATTTGCAGTGGGGGACTTTAATTTAAAGTGACTAAACCAACCCTGTAGGCTTCGAACACCTTCGACGAGTGAGCGATAACCAATCAAAGATCGATATTTCAAATACGAAACATATGAATCAGTGATTGGACAGTGCGAACACCTGCGGACAAATGCCAGAATCAACAAGGCTGATTTAGAACAACTTTGAATTTATTGAGTGCTTCGTTGCTAGGACGGCTCCAAAGTCACCATTTACTTATTCCTAAGCCAAGAGGTAATGGAATTGAATCCACATTAGAAGTTAAAAAACTTCTGCCTGAAGCGGGATTTGAACCCGGGACCTTCTGCATTGGAAGCAGGGATGCTAACCACTGGACCAACGAGCCTCCATAACATTCTATTTTCGTTTGATCTTTAAATCTATTTCATTACTTCCAGTTTGACAAACATAATCTGTGTAATATAAGGTGTTTATTTGTTTGAAATAACGCATTCTCCTATTTCAGGGTAATTCCAGCATGATCATTCTGTGCCGCCATTGAAATGAACGTAGTCACCATTTTGCGTTCGACTGTAGCAGAAGAAGGGAAGGGGTTGTGGCAAGTACTGTTCATTTCCATCTTAATTTAGTTCTACAATTTGTGAATGCCAACCTAACAAAACTAAACAATGTTTCCTTAATACCACAATTTCCATTTCGCGTTCTGCTAATCATAACATTAGACTGCCAGATCCTTTGTCTTGAGAAACTTGGCATCACTGCACAGTGGTTTAAACGTGTTCAAACGAGGGAGGTTCCAATTAGGACCCGTCCGAGCGGTGTTGCCACGTCTTGATTAGTTTCAGAGTCCCGATCGGGGCTGCTTCGTTATGAGCGGATGAATCTTCATTAAATATGTTTGTGACGTAGATGGTCGGGGTTGTTGGAAGACAAAAGCTCCTTAAACAAGAATTATTAGAAACATTAGTTGGCTCCGGCGGCTGATTGCTCTTTGCTCTTTGCTCTCTCGTGTGTTCACCGGCTCTGAGCTCTGAGTCGGGTCTGAGTCGCAACGCTGAGACTGTCAGTAATGTGCCTATTCAAGACTGCAACTTTGGTCCTCCAGATATTCAAGTATAACAATTACTTCAACAATAAATGAATTATTTGGTTGTGTGTCAAGAGTTAGTGGGCATTTAATATATATTAATTATTGTTTCATAGGAGATAAATCTTCGAACTTTGATTTAAACGTTCAACAAAGTATGAAGATTAATATTAAAACAAATATAAAATATTCTATAAAGTAGTAACGAAAAAAAAATACAATATACTTTTGTGTATGACATAAATCTGAAATATTTCTCAATTGACAGAAAATTGAAACGTCTGTTTAATTATTAAATTCACACTCTAATATGGAAAATATGTCAGATAAAACTACAAAACCCTAGAAATTGAACCCGGTTTAACACATCCATTACAGAATCCGAATCGCCAAATCCACAAGAAATTTTAATAAACAAACGAAACACGCGAACGAAATGAGCGTTTAAAGCTGCCTATGTGAAAAAAAATCTTCTAAACATAGATTTGTTTCCATTTCAAATTATTATTCCATTTTAAATTGATATTATGGTTAATTAATAAATGAAAAACGTACAAATCACACATTTATAACATTGTTGAGCGATGAAAAACTACGGACGGGGGTGAGTTCAGGAATGTGTATGCTTTAATATTAATTAAATATACACGTTATAATGTTTGTATCGGTGTTTAACATCCGCCTACAGGATTCCCTCGATATGAATTTATTTCAGGAAATTGATAATGTCATATAAATATTTTAGATTTAACCCAACATTTCCTAGTTGCAACGCTACAGCTTATAACCAAAGCCCCGAGGGTGGAATGCTGATTGCACCACTAATCCTGCTGTCAATTCTGTTGACAATTGCTGCATGGTTTTGTACTTTCTATTAGTGACTGTGATGGTTGAATGGTTGAATAATTCATAACATGGATTTGTGTGATAACAGCTCTATTGTCTCTCGTGTTAGGGTTCTGGTTACTCGTTAGTTGGTCATTGTGTTCATTCATCGCTCAATGTTTCCCTTCAGCGCTCAAACCGGGACTTGTATGGAGTGAGTTAGTACAAATGTACGCGAATCAAGTCTGTTTATAATAATTTATTCTTCAACGTTTCGCAACATAAAAGGCAAACAAAACAAGGGATATGTAAATAGAATTAAGGGTGGAAACTGTTGAAGCACGTCTCAATGTCTTTCGGAAACCATAAATGCTCTTCTGTAGATGGCAATATAGTGTGATAGAACTAAGTGTAGAAATAATAAGAAATAATGTTACTGTTGATTTTAAGTCTATGTTTCTATGTTTGCTATTAATGGGATTGGATTGTCTGTAAATAAAGTATAATAGTTTCAAATGCTATCGAAATGGCTAAACAAGAAGTCGGTAATTTTTACTGTACGTCGCCATCAATGAAACAATTCAATCATCTTTTAGTATAAGTTTTAGTTAAGAATAAAAATATTAAACAGTTAAATGAGGTATAAATACTGTTGTAGACTTTCGCGGCCCGAGTCAATAATTGAACTTGGCTTTCGGTTCACCGTTCAGTTATAGTCACTCAAGTAAAGCAATCGACGCTGCTATACCCGAAAGCCAAGTTCAATTAAATAACCTTTGTTTTATATTGTTCAAGCACTCGACATTACTATCTTTACATCACGAAGCAATATAGTTGTATCACCTTATTTTGAACTTGCCACTTAAATCAACGTCAACCAAGGTGATCTGTGATCGCTCAGGACTCAGCCAGGCCTCAGCCAGACTTCAGCCAGGCCGCATGCTGAAGTACCCATAATGAGCTATATCACTTGATGTAAGGTTAAACCTCCCCTAAAGCCAATTGCGTTGAAGCTCTAACACACTTTATACCCTCTGGCTAGACTCCACCCCGACGATGCTCAAAGCTAAACGGTAACCTAATAAGTCCCATTCATGACTAATGCAAATAGATCATCGTAGAAACCCCACCTGGCGGACGATACCCCTAACTAACTAAACGTCTCCCCGCTAGGATCGCCCTGTGCGCTCGTCTGACGCACTTTACCCCTACTAACTCGACGTCTCCCCGCCAGGGTCGCCTGTGCGCTCGTCTGACGCACTTTACCCCTACTAACTCGACGTCTTAACACCAGGATCGCGCTGCGCTGTCTCCGTGGGTTAATGATGCGTGCACTACGCAACTTGCCGCGTTTGAGACCAAGTTTCGGTAATGTTCGTCTTCGTCTTGTTCAACTCAAACGGGTAATAATTATAACTGCGTGAGACCCCGATGAGAGTTGAGAGTTGCTTAGGGAACACAAAGGAGATGTTAGACGGAATTACGTCATCACATTGACGTCATAAGTGGCTCTAATTAACTGTCTGTGTACGTCTTATGTAAGATCATTATTTCTTAGTTTTAGTACGTAAACTTACCATTATATATTAGTTCACGTTTGATGATTATAGAGAAGTTTTGAGCTGAGGTTAACTACGGTTAAACCACTTGTTTCAGCTATTATGAGTCTGGATAGCTTAACTCAAAAACATCATTGCTTCATAAGTTGTTTGTTCAAATGTTGTAACCCATTTCCGATTATTTGTAACCGTAGAGGTAATAGAATTGCTTTTGCGCAGATTTCCTACAAAAATTATGTTGTCGCATTTAATCCAAATGCAATTAATTTTAAATATGTTTTTTTCGTTATCTATTTAGACCCTTATAATCTTGAGTTAAAATTTAAACAGAAAGCTTTAAATTCACACAATATTCTGCTGCAGAGTCGATCACGTTTCATAATTCTTAATCAAACTTCATGCGTCACGTTAAGAGATGTGAAGGTAATACGGGCGGTGGGGGGGGGGGGGGGGGCGCGATGCCAGAATATGTCTTCGCCGCATCAAAGCACCTTAGCTTTGATGACGTCACTCGCAGCTAATCAGCGGGTACTCCATATCTCAGTCAAGGAGCAGATCTGAGGGTAGAGTGTGGAGTGTGGTGGTTTACCATGATCGAGAGCGAAGCAGCCGATTTCCAGGCTCGTATCTGTGAAATATTCTGCGTATAACGCACATACCTTTAACGTCCTTTAGTTATATGTAGTGGACGCTACACAAAATTGAAAAAGATGATAATTAATTTAGTAAGAAAGGAAACACTGGATTTAAAAGGTTTCAAATCACTTCACTTTTTTAGTATTATTATTTAGCATTCTTAAGATATTATTATAACACGTTAGTTAAAATTAATAACTGGGTACGTGAATTGATGTAAATATGATTGAACAATTTAATTAACTTGTTAAGTTCAATACCAAAGAAAATCGCTAAAATTATATTTTTAGTTTTTAATATGAGTATTAAACATGTATACTAAAAGTGGGTTCGAAAAATATTACGGAAGACTGAAAGAAATTTTGTCCATCTGTGAAGTAACATCATATTTTTATTCTTTCCCGTTTTTTAAATCAATTTTATAGCTGAATTGATATTCGTTGAATAATAACCGAAGTGTATTGTTTGTTTCATATAACAACGCTCGAAATACAGTTCTTGGCAATTATACATCTCAAAAAAAGCGTTTCAAACTATCCAAGTTTACTTGAATTACATGATAAACCAAACGGACGGTATAGATTGTTATCAGTTTACTAGTTTTCACAGTGGAAGCCATTTTCCTTTAAATAAATCCGAACACCTGTTTTTTTTAGATTTGAGCTAGTAAAATATCTTGAAGGTGCGACTCCATTTTCGCGTCTGAATAAGATTACCATATGTTTAGAGGAGATAAAAGTTGACTTTGCTTTTTACGCGTAAACTTTTAAGTGCTAACTTACTTAAAATATTCCAAGTTCGTTACTTACAGGTGTTATTTTTTGGCGCTAAAACCAACAAGTTTTCTCGCTTGATGTATGTAACTACTTAAACTCTTGAAGATAATTTTTAGGTCAATGTGATTTGAGCTGCATAAGAAACTTACTGACTCAAACTCTCACAAACTTTGGGGAGACGGTAAATAGTATAATTTAGATGTGTTTAGAGCCATCTACAGAGACATAAGAGTTTCAGGGGCTGAATCTTAAATACGTGACAGAATTAAAACGATGCAGTAGACGTAATTAAGTTCACGGTAGTAGTATTTACTTAAAAGCGATACAAAAGATTGTTTGTTTTCATTGGATTGGGTGAGATAAGAAAATAGGAAATACTGAAAATATTTGATATTATCGAAACATGTTTTGTTTAAATAAAACAACTCTACGCACTAACATCGTGGTAGTTTAATAATAAAAAAAAAAACACCAAAGTAAATTTTCTGGATATTCCCTCTTTTCCTCTTCCTCTTCCACCCTCCTTCCATCCTCTTGAATACCATTGTGAGAACGGTTTTAACAGATCTCCATTCTTTCTTCTTTCTTTCTTTTCTGTCATTCTTTTCATTTTCCCATCACTATTACAACGCATTCTTTTCATGAAGCCCAATCTTGATTTGACCCAGTCTTTGTCCCTTTAACAATTGCCATTTAGTTAATATATTCTTTTCTATTCCTCCCTGGCTAAAAATAGGCCCAGCTAAATGATCCCTCCTTTCATAACTTTCTTTCTTTGGAGATCAAGAAAGCTCGGCCGTAACACGTGACATCTAATACGAGAGGCCATTGGTCCGATTCCCACCAACGGCAGTCCTGATATATTGTGCACAAGTTTTCCTCAGTCACAAAAAGGGTGCTGCGACTTTTTAATCAATTTCTAATTGAGAAATAAGAAAATATATTAATTTGTAGGACGTTATTTTGTGTTAAGACACCAAAACACACCATTCTAAAATGCTCAATTTCAAATAGCACTTATATAGAAGTGCTAAGTGACAACCACTTTAAATAAAAATAAATATGTGTTATGTATATTCAATTGCAGTTATAAACCAGGGGCGTCACTAGGATTCTGGGATTGGGGGGGCGCAAGCAGAGGCGGACTGGGGGGGGGGGGTAAGGGCCCCGTACGGAAAACGATGTTATAGGGGCCCCGGGAGTTGGCGAAGCTTTAAGGGGTCTGGGGCGAAGCCCCAGCCGCCGGAGGCGAAACTTTTTCAGCCTACTATTTTGTTAGAACGCATATAAACACGTTTAAAAATCGATAAATGATGATAGTTATGCATGTGGAACAACGTGTTGAACTGTGAACACCACTTTCAAAAACGAAATTGATGAAGAAACTTTCCCAACACTGGCAGTTGTATATTTCAAACTATATAGTTTCCCAACCTTCTACAAATATCGACTACTAGTTGTCCACTCGCATCGTGTAATTTGTACTCGTAACGAGTGTTGTAGCCGGGTATGCAGCTGGGTCGGGGGCGAAGTCCCTGCCGCCGGAGGCAACGTCGCCGAAGGCGGAACAATTTTCGGCCCTGCATGATGCTTAGTGGACTAAAACGCGTTTTGAGGCGAAATCCTATCACGAAAAACAATTAAAGTAAAGTCAATATTACACTGATAATTCCTAACGTCATAGGTCTAGGATAGGAGTTCGATCCTGTCATTTGAGAATAATCTTATGGCTAGTGCTGCGCTGGATCGGATTTCAGTAGGCGCCGATAGATATTGCCACAAAGTTCGCCTTTTTAAATTTTGAACGCTTATAGACACGTGATCAGCCCGATTTTCAGTCAGCTATTTTACGGAAAGTGGCTTTGTAATGACACACGACTTGAAAACTCCTTTATTTCATTTTTACATGAGCCTGTTCTATTATAAATGGGCAAAATGGTACTTTCAGATATAAAAAAGTTTACTCGCAAACTATCAAAAGTCACTCTCAAGTAGCGAGCTAGCGAGCAGAAATCTTGAGGGTTCTTGTATCCTATTAATTTGTCTAGAACGCATATAAACACGTGTAAAAATCGATAAATGATGATAGGTGGGTCGAACAACATGTTGAACTGTGACACCACCTTAAAAATTAAATTAAAGAAAATTTCCAGCACTGGCATGTTTTATATTTCAAACTTTAACTATAAAAAAGTAAGCTCAGAGGAAGAAAGCTGAAATCTTTGTAGTCTAGATGGTCTATATAACTCTATATGTCCCTTTTCACTGACATAAGATACATATTATGCTATTCTTACTATTGTTTCGTAATCTATATAGCGTGAGATATTTTCAGGGGGTTGGGTGGTGGCCCTCAAGGGGGCCCCCACCCGGGGGAGGGGGCCCGTACGGGTTTCCGTAGTTCCGTACCTGCCAGTCCGCCCCTGGGCGCAAGTAACTAGTTGATTGGACTTGCGCGGGCTACACGGGGGCTTCGAAACAGCCTTTACAGCGATTTGAGCAAGGGAATCATAAGGATAATAGAGCGGCCCTAAAAAGGATTTTATACACACACAACTATTTTAGTATCCCAGAAGGCTGATTGCATGAAATAATATTATGATTGTCACGGTATATTTGTTATAGTATTTTAATTATTAATTTATAAGATAACAATGTCAGTCATTCCTCAGTTACTTTACAAAACATTAGACATATTATACTATCCACTAATACGACTTGTCACAAAACTCCATCTAAAGAACATCTGTCAATAAAGTGACCACTCTTTGTGGTACAAAATCTAATCATATTAAATATATTTCATAAATTATATGCAGGAGATAAATGCTGATTAACGGTTATATTGTAATCAATGAAGGCTTGATTAATTGCCATTAGCATGTCATAATTATTAATGAAATATTATAATATATTTAGCCCAAGTATTGTTGATCAAAATACTTTTGATCTTCGATTTTTTAAAGAGACACGCTAGCACTTTAAGATTGGAAATTTAAGCAATAAAATTGATTGAACGAGGAAATTATTGTGGGGCGCAGATTGCGATTGGGGGGGCGCAGGCCCACCCCCCCAAAACCCCCTAGTGACTCCACTGTTATAAACCGGATTTACAATGGAGTGCAATAAATACAACTATACGATCTAGAATATAAACAACAGTAAAACACTGAACACAAATCAAATAATGGAGCAATCAAGGTAATACGAACGACAAAGCAGAACGATAAAATAGTAAAAATAGCAGGAAAAATAGCTGAAACTAATATCTAAATTGCAAATCGTGAAAAGTCTAAGTTATTGCTGGGATCGATAAGAGATAAGAAAAGACTGGCTTGTTCTCGTTCAACCCCCATAAATCGGATTTAGAGGGTAAGTTTATTAACTATGAAGGTCAAACGTATTTTATTCCTTTAGGGCCCAGTAAGAGTCGAACAATGGCGCATTATCTGCTCCCTGGGCTGGTTACTTCAGGCGTACCAACCTCTGGGGAAACTACGAATTGCGACTAACATCGTATCAGGGAGTCACACAAACATCTTCTGCAATAAAACATCAATTTGACGTGATCTAAATACAATTTCTTTCGTTCGGCTGTCCTACACTTTACACTAGTGAAGTCAGTGTAAGTCTTAATCGTTCTTTCGTGATTTCTGATTCATTTTCTTTTTCCTTTATAATTTATTTTATTGGTTTAATTAGAGAGATATACAATTTTACCCAACACTACAATAGTCGTATATTGGCCCGAATATTACCCGCTCGTAGATACTTAACGATGTTCGGAAGATGTTCAAGCTATTTCTGAACCAGTTTGTCCGTATTGCTATCACAGAAATCCAAGCCCGCTGTCTCATCGGTCGGGCCTAACGACCAAAGTGATCCATCAAGGTGATCTGACTTGAGCTGGGTTAGCTTGGCTTAACTACTTAGCTTAAACCCTTCCCCGCTCCGCTGGATCAACATTGACTTAGAAACTTACCCCAGGATACCCTCAATAAACTATTAAACTTTTCAATGCCGCTTGTTCTTTAGAACACAGGCCAAATTGTTTTGCCATCTTAGGCCCAGTTGCACCAACATGGAATTGTATTATAGTTCAGCTGAACCACAACCACACACTATTCATTATTCACTATTCATCACACTATTCATCACCCTATTCATCACACTATTCATTATTCACTATTTATTTATTACACGAGGAGTGGAATCAATTTTATATGTTTCGCTCGTTGATGTTAATTAATTATAGTATTTCATTTTAAATGGAAAATAATACTTATTTGTCCGATTCGTTTTCTTCTTCCGATTTAATTTATTTTAATCGTTCATATAGATACAAGCATAATAATATATAAAGGAACGGCACTCTATGACATGTTAAAGGTGGGCTGTCACGAAAAATAAAATGTGCTCATTCACTCAAAAAGTCGAACGCCAAAAACGCGAAGTCTCTACGATTTCGCATCAAGTAGTTATACCGATATTACGCCTAGCAGACGATTTTGTGACGTCAGCGCTACGTATCGTGGGCCAGCCGCGCCCGGCTCGCTGCCTTGATTTGTGTGCGGTGTGAGGCGGTGAGCTACGCACCTGTCTCTCTCAACGTGCGTGTTGCTTTTGTACATTGTCAACCTTCCGCAATAGTTTTTCAAGTGTGTTATGACGACCACATGTGGTAATAATAAGTGACTTCAAACGCATAGGAACAATATTGTAGCTGTGAATGTGTGATACGAACGTTCATCAGAATCTATTTCCAAAGTTTATTTTATCGTGTTTTGTCTCTGCAGTAACTGTGTTTTTTGTATGATCGTCATATTCTAAATTTTATCATGCCGTCCTGTTCGGTCTATAAGTGTTCTCATAGTCCTGGGCAAGTAGTTGACGGAAAACGCATCAGTTTCCAAACAGGAATCGATCTCCAGTCCGTCACAAAGCATGGGTGAATAAAATCAGTCGGGTTGGTTTTGTGCCCAGTGCGACTTCGGTGGTATGTTCAAATCACTTTACTCCTGCCGATTTCCACACATCTGCACAGCTAAAGGTAGATTTTGGTCTGTTTGCAAGTAGGTGTAACCCTGTGCTAATGAAAAGTGCAATACCGTCAACAAACATGAAAGGTTTTCAGGGATCTGTTGTGTCATCGTCTTCCTCAGCATCCGAGCCGCAATCGAAAAGGCGTCGAAACACGTCGGTATACATTAGAAAGAAGACAGTAGCCGAAGCCATGGAAAATGCCGGCGGTAATACTTTGACGGATGTAGAACCAGAAGTAGTCATTAGTGAACCGGACATCACTACATATTATACCAACATTGCACATGATCGCGGGACGACTCGAGACATTGGAATCCAGTGCAATCTTATCGGCGACAATCTAGCTGACAATATGACAAGTGCTAGTGATGGTGACCCAGATGAGCGATTGGATTCCTCTTATGAGCCAACAATAGAGGAACACACCGACGAGGACGATGACCACAGAGAAATCAGCGATGACGATAGCGATGATGAAGGCAGCGAATGCAACGCCAACAACAATAGACCTAAAGCTGATACATACGATTCGTTTATTGTTTTATGGGATTGTTTAAAACTGCTATTTGTTTATTGTATGGAATGTGGTCACAAAGTCACCGACCTACAACAATCGACTAAGGGTGCAGCACTGTTTCAACGATATGCAATATAGGTCACAGACTGATTTGGAGATCGCAAGCATCCAACAATCGGTTCGGTGTTGGCACCGTGAAGTTTGCAACATCACTATATTGCACGGGCACGAGCTTCATAAAGTTTCATTCTTTTGCAGAAGCAATAAATATGTTATTTTTTCTGAGGCCACGTACTACAGGATCGTGCGTCGATTCATTGCTCCGTGCATAAAACACACGTGGACGGAGCACAGAATGAATAACGCCAGAGAAGTGACAGTTCGGGAAGGCGGAGCCTGGTTATCAGGCGACGGGCAATACGATTCGCCTGGGTTCTGTGCCAAATATTGCACGTATACTATTATGGATATAAAGACTGATAAGATAATAGATTTTATTGTTCTGCAGAAGGGTCTCGTAGCGGGAGAGTTAGAAAAGCCGGCTTGCGACCAACTTTTAACGCGCCTTATTGAAAATTATGGCATAAATATTGATTTATTCCTCACTGATCGTCACCGGGGATCAGAAAAATGATAAGAGAAAAGTACGATGGCATCTCACACGAGTTCGATGTATGGCATGTGAGTAAGGGCCTGGCCAAGGCTCGTAAACCAACATAGTTTGGCGCGCTGTTTTCAAGACGTTAATGTTTAGTATGACTTGATCAAATGAAGAATGGTACTTGATACAGTCAACACTGCCTCTCATCTTGTTAAAAATTACACTCTCGGTGCAACAGAAACTTTCAGCGTCGGTCGTCATAAAAACACACTTACCTCAATCACACAAATCTATTGAGCCAGCCCGGCCTACGAAGTCGCGATTTAATGGCTTATTTCGTCTTGGCGGTTTCTCAGCTTGCTTCGACTTTCGAGGTTCAAACTTGTATGGTTGTAATTGCGACATTATGCCTTAGGATGTATCAATGCAAATATTACGATCAATCACGAAATCCCAGTCAGTATCTCGTGACACAGACCGCGAGTCGACTTCGGCTGGCCTGGCTACACGTGTTTATACCTGTCAAGCAAGGGTTCGGCGCGCGCTACCAAGAGCCGACCGTAGCGATGACGTTTTCCCCCCTCCCCTTCTAAAAGTAAACACGCTGTAACTTCCGAACCAATAGGCCGATTCAATTCTAGTTTTCGACGCTCTATTCATTCATACGAGGATTCAATGTTTATTAAATAATATGAGTATGGTCAAAAATCATTTTCAACCGTGACAGCCCACCTTTAATATAATATAATTAATAAAAATGATCAAACACGTTGGTATCTAAACTGCTTCTTTCTGGTTGAGTTCGGCAACAAATTGATTCAAAGGTAGGGAACGAAAGAATTGGGTTTGTAAGGATTTTCATTTAGAGCAAATTATTTTAAAATAACAAGTGAACCACGAATAAACATTACAAGCAAATCATTTGATCGAATTAAACATTGCAGCTTTACAACTATGTCTATATTTATGTACACAACTCAAGAATGTAACGAAAACATGTTTGATACATAAATAAAAATGTCAATATTTATTACTTGACTAGAAGCTGGGTCATGCAAAATACTATGTTTTGCTACTCATCATGCAACGTTGTTAGAACACTACATATTGATTTTACACTCTTCTTTTATAACACAGTCTATGTATGTTATACTTTAGACAGTCCTGTATTCCATACTTGCCTACAACGTTTGCAATAAGGGTTTCAAGTGATCATAAAATATAATATAATGTTTAATTAAATTGAAGTGAACAGATGTAAATAGTTGAAACATGCTTTAAAAGTTATTGAGGTCAACAAAGTGCTTGCACAGCTTTAAAACGTCGGACAACAAGAATAAAAAGGTAGTTAATTAAATTGAGTTCTTCTTCAGAACTGACCAATCAAACAACGTAGAAACGTCGAGCGAGATGGAACTGATTCCAGTAATTACATTCGTGAAACGCTGCAAGGACAGTGTGTTAAATAACGCTGACTTTACTCCGCACTTTTACCGTGGTGCTGACAGCGCCAGAAGCGGTTGCAGTCAGCATTTATGTAAATGTTGGTTAAGAGAGAAGTTGCATGGATTCAACATGATGCAGACATAATCGCTCATTTGTTAATATCGTAACATAAAATAATAAAAGTGTCACTTAGCATTTACATTTCGGAACGTTGGTCAATTATTTTAGTTGAAACCTAAAATGTCGTTCCACAGCAACCTTGTGGATGCTGACGACATAGATGAGTGAGGCT
Organism: Isoperla grammatica; assembly: GCA_945910005.1. Classification (NCBI taxonomy): domain Eukaryota; kingdom Metazoa; phylum Arthropoda; class Insecta; order Plecoptera; family Perlodidae; genus Isoperla; species Isoperla grammatica. The sequence continues at coordinate 54,893,233 of OX246741.1, forward strand.
TGGCCAACCAAATGTCAGTATTTGAATGAAGCCGCCCGCTGATTGGCTCCGACTTACTCATCTATGACGTCAGCATCACAAGGTGGCTGTGAAATCCAGACCATCAGTCCATGTTGTTGAGTAACCATAATAAGAAAGACTTCCACCAATACTAAAGCCGCGTGTATGATAAAAATTATCTACCACTCAATAAAGTCTAGATGCATTCTGGCACTATATTATGAACTATTATGAAGAGGAAATTATTCCTTGTTTTTTTATTGTTAGTTCAACAATGTGCTGTATTGAGGTTGCTTAGTAGCGCTGTCTATTATTTGATAATGCTGCATTTTTTATTAAACACTTATCACTAGTAAAGTGTGTGAACGCTTCAATGTAAATCGTATACTTCAACTTTCCTAAACCGTAATCGTTAGTCTTAGTCATTTTGTGTGAACCCGCTTAAACACTGTGAACATTATTTGTAATGGTTTATCAAGGTTCTTATTTCAAATTTACTTTGTAATTTTTTTAAATAACAATCATGTTAATTATAACATACATCCGCTTTTAAAACAGTATTCGGTTATTTTAAACTCATGTTGAGAAATCAAAAGTACTTAACATATTTATATATTGTTTCATCGATAAATTCGTTCATTTAAATTCAAATATGTTTTGTGGCTTGTTGTTTTATTGGCAACGACTCAACAACTTGCATAACTTTTTTCTGAAATTGAATTTTTCCAATTATCTTTTCAATTATCAAAAACAAGCTGTTTCTGCAGTAATGTCGATTTCAGCATAAATGAGCCACAAATTAACAGCTACACTCAACCTATCAAGCATTCGACAGATTCAATCACGATCAAATATTAATGGTTTTTAACCATTTGATCTATTTTGGAGATTAATTAATTTCGAAATAAATTATTTGGCCAATTATTGTATTCATTGTGCAAACTATTGTGGATATCTTTAATCCCATTATTAATGTCATCCACATACTGAAGCAATTTATCGGAAGAACAAAGAATGTAAGGCTGGGTAGTTTCTAACCAAGTAAAGGAAATAAAACTATACAGGTGCTTTGTTATATTGAATTGAATACAAAGCGCTTACCAGATGAGTATTATTGATTTCAATCCACTGATAGACCTGCCTCAACCTAACTGGGGCAGTGGGGCCCCATATTATATAACTTCGTTACAGTATATCCAGAAACAATTTATGTCTGAATTCAAACTTTGTATGTAAGAATGAATTTAATATTTAACGAAAAAGTCCGAATTCATACAGAATGCTTTGCAGGATATAGAATAAAATGTTACAGAATTTTTCTGATCGTTACTCTTAGCTGCAAAAGGAAAAGAAAGCTAAAAGTCTGAAACTCCTCCATTTGTACGATCCAAACCAGAAACCGCTTACAACGAAGAAACTAAACGACCCCTCTCATTTTCGTCACAGTTTTAATCCCTGCAATGATAACAGGTTTTCTCTAAATCCCTAATTCCAAATGGCGACCCTATTCGGTGGAAGCGCCGGGGTCTGGAAAAGTCGTAATGGGTGCAATTATTTTAATGGCCAGAGTTTTAATGGTTCGAGCAATCATCGGCAAACGTCGGTAGTCATCGGCAAACGTCGCACTTCAAACAGACTTTTAATTGATTTTAATTATCGATGGTCGTTTTGCTTTTCGATTGTCTGCAACGCTAATGTATGGGGTGGAAGGTTGTAACTGAAAATAAATCTACCACGGACCAGCGCTGTTTTTACTTTTTTTGCGAAACTTCTACTAATAGATTTAGTACGCTATGCCTTTCTTTATTGAAATCAGATTCATGTAGCCTACTTCTATAGCATCAAGATTGTTCATTTGTATTAATCTTCAATTTAAAATATCTCAAGAACATTTGCAAATATTTGTTTTAACTTTTAAAAGTTAAACGATCTTGAAAATAATTTCGAAAGAGACTTAAACAATTCTTACAAGGTGAGTTTTGACAGAATCAAATAGCAATTTAAAACTATTGATTGATTGTACAATGAAGAGTGGAGGTTTCGTTCTGTCGCTGCAAACGTGACGTCCATAAGGAGACCCAGTCTTATAGTCAGAATTGTACTAACCTTCACTTGAGTGATCAACACCATTTATAACACAGGGATAGACTGTAAATACAAGCATGGATTGAACTGATTTAAATATAATCTAGAATGCTAATTGAGACGATAGGTTGATCATATGTGAAGGTCACGTGACTTCCATGATATGATAACAAGCATCACTCTGATAACAACTTATATTAGATGATGAACCCCTTTATATCGTACTGGATGATTTGGAGTCTGTTTAAAGAGTACAAATGCTTTTATTTTATCAATTTCAAGACTAAATTTTATATTCACAGAAATTCCTAAGTAGCATAGCTCTTTACTTTCAAACTAAAACAAATCTATTTTTAAACATAATGATTGCTTATATATAAAAACAAACCTTATGTTTAAATGAGGGACCAAATTATTTTTAAAAAACCTCTTCTTTGGGAATATAAAATGGACAACTAGTCAATTTCGCATAAAATTAGCAAATCAAAGAAGGTATGCAATACAAATAAAAAGAACCCATTGTCACCCATTGGAAATAAGGAGTATGTTTAAATCTTCTTGAAGCGTTAGAAATATTATTATGTTTTATTGCTGTCCCAAACTCAAAGCTTGAATTCAATAGCAATAATTAAGTCTTTAAGGAAATATTAGCACTAATTTAAGGTATTTCACTCCTTTCCAACGTTTAATACTTGGGTTTCAATCTCTTCCGTTACGTCACGGCATTTACACTGCACACCTAAAGTGAATCTAGGTGTGGTTTAGTTGTTTTTAGAAAAGTCTATAAACAACGAAATCTCATCTGTCTGTGATCACATCAAAAAGAATTCCCTCTCTTTGATGTTTAAGAGTTCCTTTGTTTTATTTACGTGTCTGAGCTGCTTCAGTCTTGAGTTCTCAACACCAACTAGGATAATAGCTAACCGCACTCCGGGCTGCTGAACGCGTTAAACAGGACTTGTTATGAAAAAACTATGTTTTGTTATTTCTTTTGTGAAACCCTGAAGCGAGATCTATGATTGCATTCGGATGTTCCACATCTTTGTGGATAATGAAGCTCTTGGAAACTACGCGGATGAGAGATGAAGACGGGGGACAATTAAAAAGTACATAATATTAAGAAAACATCGATCTCTTCCAAGAAAAAAATCTAAAATTTTCAAAAATTTCATGTTAGTTATTTCGTTTCGTAAAAAAACAAAAAATGTTAAAATGTTTTGAAAGTATACACTTTTGTTTTCAGTTGTCCATTAGAAATTATTTTCTCTTAAAACCACTAATGGGTATCAAACTTACGAAACTAACTTACACAAGATTTTCCCAAAGTGAGAATCCTTACTTTTTGCGTCAAAAACATAATAACAGTTAAATATAAATAAAAACATCGACAAACAAACAAATGTAACAGCTCACTGATTATGTAAATAATATGTAGTCGTTTATATTTAATTTTATTAAATTGAAAAAATAATGGATTACTAATCCCAAAGCTATTGGCGCAAATAAATAGACACCATTAACCATAACAAAGAGCAGTTCTTGTACATTCTATGACTATGCGATGTTATTTTACCCGCGGTGAACACGGAGTAGTTCTAGTACATTCTATGACTATGCGATGTTATTTTACCCGCGGTGAACACGGAGCAGTTCTAGTACATTCTATGACTATGCGATGTTATTTTACCCGCGGGGAACACGGAGCAGTTCTAGTACATTCTATGACTATGCGATGTTATTTTACCCGCGGTGAACACGGAGTAGTTCTAGTACATTCTATGACTATGCGATGTTATTTTACCCGCGGGGAACACGGAGCAGTTCTAGTACATTCTATGACTATGCGATGTTATTTTACCCGCGGTGAACACGGAGTAGTTCTAGTACATTCTATGACTATGCGATGTTATTTTACCCGCGGGGAACACGGAGCAGTTCTAGTACATTCTATGACTATGCGATGTTATTTTACCCGCGGTGAACACGGAGTAGTTCTAGTACATTCTATGACTATGCGATGTTATTTTACCCGCGGGGAACACGGAGCAGTTCCAGTACATTCTATGACTATGCGATGTTATTTTACCCGCGGTGAACACGGATCAGTTCTAGTACATTCTATGACTATGCGATGTTATTTTACCCGCGGTGAACACGGAGTAGTTCTAGTACATTCTATGACTATGCGATGTTATTTTACCCGCGTTGAACACGGAGCAGTTCTAGTACATTCTATGACTATGCGATGTTATTTTACCCGCGTTGAACACGGAGCAGTTCTAGTACATTCTATGACTATGCGATGTTATTTTACCCGCGGTGAACACGGAGCAGTTCTAGTACAATCTATGACTATGCGATGTTATTTTACCCGCGGTGAACACGGAGCAGTTCTAGTACAATCTATGACTATGCGATGTTATTTTACCCGCGGTGAACACGGAGAAGTTCTAGTACAATCTATGACTATGCGATGTTATTTTACCCGCGGTGAACACGGAGCAGTTCTAGTACATTCTATGACTATGCGATGTTATTTTACCCGCGGTGAACACGGAGCAGTTCTAGTACAATCTATGACTATGCGATGTTATTTTACCCGCGGTGAACACGGAGCAGTTCTAGTACATTCTATGACTATGCGATGTTATTTTACCCGCGGTGAACACGGAGCAGTTCTAGTACAATCTATGACTATGCGATGTTATTTTACTCGCGGTGAACACGGAGTAGTTCTAGTACATTCTATGACTATGCGATGTTATTTTACCCGCGGTGAACACGGAGAAGTTCTAGTACAGTCTATGACTATGCGATGTTATTTTACCCGCGGTGAACACGGAGAAGTTCTAGTACAATCTATGACTATGCGATGTTATTTTACCCGCGGTGAACACGGAGCAGTTCTAGTACAATCTATGACTATGCGATGTTATTTTACCCGCGGTGAACACGGAGCAGTTCTAGTACATTCTATGACTATGCGATGTTATTTTACCCGCGGTGAACACGGAGCAGTTCTAGTACATTCTATGACTATGCGATGTTATTTTACCCGCGGTGAACACGGAGTAGTTCTAGTACAGTCTATGACTATGCGATGTTATTTTACTCGCGGTGAACACGGAGCAGTTCTAGTACATTCTATGACTATGCGATGTTATTTTACTCGCGGTGAACACGGAGCAGTTCTAGTACAGTCTATGACTATGCGATGTTATTTTACTCGCGGTGAACACGGAGCAGTTCTAGTACAATCTATGACTATGCGATGTTATTTTACTCGCGGTGAACACGGAGCAGTTCTAGTACATTCTATGACTATGCGATGTTATTTTACTCGCGGTGAACACGGAGTAGTTCTAGTACATTCTATGACTATGCGATGTTATTTTACCCACGGTGAACACGGAGTAGTCCTTGTACATTCTATGACTATGCGATGTTATTTTACCCGCGGTGAACACGTTGCAGTTCTAGTACATTCTATGACTATGCGATGTTATTTTACCCACGGTGAACACGGAGTAGTTCTAGTACATTCTATGACTATGCGATGTTATTTTACCCCTGGTGAACACGGAGCAGTTCTAGTACATTCTATGACTATGCGATGTTATTTTACCCACGGTGAACACGGAGTAGTCCTTGTACATTCTATGACTATGCGATGTTATTTTGCCCGCGGTGAACACAGAGCAGTTCTAGTACAATCTATGACTATGCGATGTTATTTTACCCGCGATTTGAAATTCAAATGAGACCCATTAACTTCCCAACATTTCGGCTCCGCAATTCTCATTTCGTTAATCGAACTGGCAGTATTCTAATTTATAAGTTCGATTAAGCTTTCCCTTCCGACTCTTTCACTCGCGCCGCGTCGATTCATTTGAATTTCAATGGAAAGTTTGGTGGTTTGTTTGTAGGGTCGACAAAGTTGCATTCACAGACGCTGAATGAGCTCGGCTTTGTCTAACACGGTCCCCGGCTAATTGCCAGAGAGCTGTGGGGGTCGAAACTCTAGGCCTACCTACGCTACAGCAAGGTTACTGATAAGTAATATGATAATTTGTTCGTAGGAAACATGCCCAGGAATAATTCAAACACTTCTTCAGGGCCCTCATTCCAGTTAGCTGAATTTTCGAATGACAGCCACTGAAACTTACAAAATTGATTCAAAATTCGTGGTGTGTCGTGAGGTACGTTAATATATCCTAAGATGCAATTTGGATTAATTAGAAGGGATCAAATTAATCGAATATACTCAGCTTTTGTTACAAATTGATTCTTTGTTATAATAACGTAATTTCCGAATGACAACCCCATAAATTTACGTAATAATCTCAATGTATGTGGTATGTCACGCAGGTGTGTACATACTTTCTTATAGTAGGTGTATTTGAGATTAACTATCAGGATTCAAATTTAATGAATATACTCAGGTTCTCTTACAAATCGCTTCTCCAGCCTCATACACAAACTTTGCTGTGTAACACTACATGTTTAATAATGACAGCCCGTCAGACTTCCGTAATTATCTCAACATCTGTGGTTGTAATGTATTGAATTATGATTACTAATAACTGGTTTTAAATTAAAACTATTACGCTAGTGATTAAAATATTTTATATATTTATGATTTAATCTGTAGAACTTACTTAACCTCATTGCGCTATAGAATCTGATTTTCAATTTCGAGTTGCATTCCTGAGGTATAAGTTAAAAAATTAAAATTCTTGTGATTTTTCTACTGAGAGTCCCTCCTGCAATTCGCGATCTACCGTAACTCGTTGTGCTCATCTACGTCACCAAGACCACAGGACATTATGCGTTGGGAGGGGGGACATCCGACAGTCCTAGACTACGTCACAGGTTATGTGAGGGGGTTTGAACACAGAATCATCGGCCCGAGAGCAGTCCTTGTCCAGTATCATCCTAGCATACACCATTCCGTACCAACAACTAAGAAAAGATGTTACATTAAAACGCAATAACTCATTCAGTATTTACAATCCCATATTATTATTTTGTTTTATATCCCTCCGTAACAACGCTGATGTAATTGAAATGTAGAAATGTAGGGTACCTATCCCGCTCCTCCCTAGCTTGGAGCTACAGAACTCACAGCTGTGCATATAATGTCCGCTCAAACCTGGTACTCATAAAAACCATCAACTCATTTTACAGAAGTGGATTTGTTCGTTTATTTTATTAAAACAATGGATATATTACATTATCTAGGTCACAGCTGCTGCGGGCATGCTGGGAAATAGATGAGCGATATTTGCCGAGAACTGTGTCAAGGTTACTTAGATCATCAATGGGGTAGTCTGGCTCCACCTGGGTAGCTAAGGTGCAGGGTGGATAAAAGTACCAACTGCGTAAAGGCTAGTCTACGTAGATGTTTAAGAACTAAGAATTTGTGATTAACAATTTGTTATTTAGGTTGGCGGTAGGCCTACACACAAAACTTTAGAATTAAAGACTTCGGACGAAGATGAGACACTTTATGCAATGTTAGTATCTTTGACTTTGGAGCTCTTTGACGAATCCGCTGCCATCTTTATACATTTATTTGTAGGTTATGAATTTGTTTAGTAGTACTTCTCTTGACCCTGGTGGTCTACTGAACTAAAGAACCTCATTTGACTTTGTTTTTTCACTTGTTAACTAAGGATTTGTTACTTGAGTTGAAAGTTGGTCAATTCTGTTGGTCACAAGTAACAAGTGACAAGTATTTAATACTTATGTGAACGCATTCATGTGTTTTGTATATTTCAACTTTGTAAATCGCAAGTTGTAAGTTGTTAAAAATCTACGTAGACCAGGCTTAATATGGCCTTGTTGTTGGGTGAGTGAAGTAATTACACAAAGTGCAGTTGGGCGAGGCTATTGCGTTACTTCTGGTTCTCTCCTAACAGAGTCATTACGTCATCAATGATGCAGACATTCGTTGTGACGTCACAGAATAATCTGTCACAGCTTCGAGTGGGATGGAAGGGTATTATTATTGAGTCTATAATATGTGCGGGCAAACTGTGTCAATGACTGATTCATATGTTTCGTATTTGAAATATCGATCTTTGATTGGTTATCGCTCACTCGTCGATGGTGTTCGGAGCCTACAGGGTTGGTTTAGTCACTTTAGATTAAAGTCCCCCACTGAAAATCAGTTTAGTTACTGACTGGGTAGACTCTAAATGTGAATTTATTTATTTATTTAATGCTCATGGCTGATACCGATAAGATTGGTCGAATACATCTTCGACTCTTCGACAGGAGTAGCCTACGTGCGGGTATCCAGCTCACTTCGTTTATTCCTCATCATCGTTTATCACTTATCAAAGATAGTCATTAAATTTCCACTAGTAGGACCTCTGTCCTGTTGCAAATATAGAAAACATACATGATACATATAATTTTATTATTGAGGGTGAACTAATTTTTTGAAATCCAGACACCTAAAACAAGAAAACATTACACTCTTTTATATGTAATGGCTATGTAAGCTGCATTGTAGAGTACAACTTGTAGAGTACAAGAAAGCTTTAAAGCTCCCTGCTTGGATGGTTGATTGAGGTTGATTGCTGTGGGAAGAGCTTCCATGCACCACCACTGCCTTCTTGCACTATCGCTCTACTGTATCTCCTCGAAACACCAAGGCAGTGGCTTTAGTGTGACCTTGGCTTTAGTGTGACCTTGCTCGTCTACTGGTTGAATGTCAAGACTGTGCAGCACAGCAACTAGGTTAATAGTTTAGTGTTTAGGGGAAGGTTTTGTCGCAGGGTTGATCACTGCTCGGCCACGTTTCACTAGTACTAGTAACTTTTTAGTCCTCAGATTAACCTTCAATCGGAGCTTTGATCCAAGCAAACATGGCGATAGAAGACACCGTGAATTTTAATACAATATTTGTTGAAACCATGGTAGCTAATCCGAGTTTAATAAATCGGAGATTAAGATTGGTGAATTCACCTTAAAGTCGTCAAGTTTAAAATAATTAAATAGAAGCATGATATAGAAATATCATAACAGGAATATCAAGTTTTTGACTCGTAAGCTTGTACTGTTTATTTTCACAATGTCTAAAAGCTGAATGGTTATTCTGGGGGAAGGGACGGGAGATGTAAATACCATTGTAAATATATTTTTTCATCACATCTTCTAAGATCAACAAAACTTCAAGTTTCTTCTTTGTAGCTGTGAGTAAGTGAGTGAGTGAGTGAGTGAGTGAGTGAGTGAGTGAGTGAGTGAGTGAGTGAGTGAGTGAGTGAGTGAGTGAGTGAGTGAGTGAGTGAGTGAGTGAGTGAGTGAGTGAGTGAGTGAGTGAGTGAGTGAGTGAGTGAGTGAGTGAGTGAGTGAGTGAGTGAGTGAGTAAGTGAGTGAGAGTATTAGGACTACTTTCACGATCTACTTCCTGACATCTGAATCATAAAATCCCATTATCAATGATCGAACAATAAAGTTCCTAACTTCTTAGAAATATGAGTTTAAACGTTAGGAAATGGTTGTTTTTCCGACCCCTAGTCGAGTGTTTACGAGTTATGTGGATAGATGCGCACAACCTTTGACGGCTCAGCATAGTTAGCGAGGTTTAATTATTCCCTTGATAGCGAACCAGACATTCCAGGCTCTGCGGGTCTACTGGTGCTCTACCCGGTGCACATTGGGCCACCTGGAGTCATAATCTGTTATATGAGAACTAACACTCAAACATAGTTTATAATACCTGTTACACTTAATTCTTAAATTGATTTTACATGTTTTCATGATATTGTGTCGTTCATGTTCAGAAGGCAGAAGTTTTTTAACTTCTATTAAGGATTCAGTTACATTACTTCTTGTCTTAGGTATAAGTAAACGGTGACTTTGGAGCCGTCCTAGCAACGAAGCACTAAATAAATTCAAAGTAAAGTGTATTGCAATGAATCTGTGGTCCTAGGATCCCGCCCACCTTCCCCTACTTCACTCCATACCTCGAATCGCCGGCTCGAGCCAGCCGCGAGGGGTACCCCGCCGAGCCGGCGATTCGAGGTATGGAGTGAAGTAGGGGAAGGTGGGCGGGATCCTAGGACCACAGATTCATTGCAATACACTGCTGTAGTTCTGAATCGGCCTTATTGATTCTGACAAATGTCCGTAGATGTTCACACTGTCCAATCATGCACTGATTAATATGTTTCGTATTTGAAATATCGATCTTTGATCGGTTATCGCCCACTCGTCGATGGTGTTTGGAGCCTATACAGGGTTGGTTTAGTCACTTTAAATTAAAGTCCCCCAATGAAAATCAGTTTCGTTACTGAGTGGGTAGACTTTAAATGTAAATTTATTTATTTATTTATTCGTGTTATAACGCTGTATCATATAATATTTACCTACTCGTATTTAAATCAATGAAAATTATTTGAATTTCCATCAGTTAAATAAATAAATAGCTATAAATAGTAAATTTATAATCACAAACGACAGAAAACAGAATAAAATAGAAATTAAAAATATAATATGGTTTATGAAAAGAGAGAAGAGTAAATTGGAAAGAAAAAAATTGAAGTAAAGGAAAATGTGAAAAAGAAAAAAGGCAACGAAAACAATGATGCTAGTAAGCATGAAGACGCCGCGGGCATGAATGTGTAGGAATGCCTTCAGCTGAAAGAACAACCCACAACTTGTGTGAGAAAGCAACAATCCCTCTCACAGAATAACCTGACAGATATTGAATTGGGATACAACAAAATGATCGGACTAAATCCAATTATTGCGGGAATACCAGGAAGTGTTGCCGACCACGTAACAGTGAGACCACCAAGACTGTGATAACTGGACATAGATATCATTGCGATGCTTTATTGAATCTACTTGGCTCGTCGCTCTGAAGTTTATAACCCAATATGGCGACCAAACCATGGAACATGACAGAATAGATGATTGATCGATATTTGGGCTTAACGTCTCATAGTTTTGCAACTTGGCTAATCGAGACGATGAGTGGGTGAAATGTGAAAATGAAATAGGGGTCAGTTTGGAGGAAAGGGGAAGGGGGAGGAAAAGGGAAAGCGGAGGATGGGGACTGCATTTCGTCTGACTTCTCGTCCTCGACTGTCTGGCTAGGGTGGCCCTACCAGAAGCATACGCTTCCACCGGCATAGCTCTCGGGATCATCAAAGCGCACAAACCTGCCCACCACGATAAGGTAGCAGCCCTGGGCAGGGACAGAATATATGACAAGACAACGGTGTCCGTATGTGTCTTAACTCACAGAGCTACCGTATGATACGTACGAACTATCGTTATACATGTAGTAAGTTTATTCCATACATATTATTTAATACATTTACTTACAATGCATTAAATACATGTGTTGACCCCTAAGCTTAATTTGCATAACTTCTACAGTACTTAGTCCTAAACAAACACTTTATTGGGGGTATTTGGAAAAGACTAGATACATTAGTGCTTACTGTATCTAGCAGGTTTTAATTAGAAGATAAGACTCCGAGTAACTAGATCCTTATATAATTAGTGAAATAGTATCACAGTTTGGTCGGGATGGAACTTATTCCCGATTTGAACACAAAGGATTGCTCAACCTCAAACCACCATATATACATTGGCCTACTCATCATTCTATACTTCAGTTATTAAATATTCTAAAAGCTGCCCCTTGATATAGAAGTGAGATTCCACTCGTTATGTTGGCACCCGAAATGAATTCACATTTAATTTAATCGTCCAGTTTGGAAGAGTCGGCCACAAAATTCATAACGAAGCAATGAAATGAATCTATTAAAATGCGAAGGAACAAAGGGATGCATTGCTTTTTAATGAACGCCGACAAACACGTTTAATTGCGTTATGACGTAATGAGTCATATCGTATGAGTTATTTACGAGTGTGTTGGATATTGTTTTCGAGCTCGTCGAATTTTGAATGCCGTAATAAATATAGAATTTGTTTTCTATTAAAAATGTAAATTTTTGCAAGACTTCCGTTCGTGCGTTTTCACACAGAACCATTTGACAGTAACATCGATTTGATTGTTATTTTACTGTTATTAGCGAGAGAACGAAAGCGATAATGTTGTGAAAATCACGAACTAAGTCGCGAACACGTCGAACATTGGATTTATTGCATCCTGCGTTTTATGTATTCTTGTGTTTTGTTTTCTATTCAGACACGTGGACGCCCTGGGTGGTTTAGCATTGACGCCCGTTGTGGGACACCCGATTGCGGGCTGTTGAAATCGCATTATAATGATACCAAATTGTCCCAAAAGATAATAAAAATGTGTCATCTAATAGAGAATCTATTGCTCTTTCTTATAAATGGTTTTTCAATCCAATAAATATTTATGTTTTGCAGATGTTCTTAATAAGGTGTGAAAGGTGTCCAGCAACACCACACTACAAAAGGTAATTAAGAGCATATGAAAAACGGAATGATAGTAACAAGAAATTGATGATAGTAAATTCTGTACAGGATGACATATTTTGATTTACAATTTGGCCAATTTAAACCCAATTTGATGCACTTTTAAGTTTTGACAAACCGAAATCGCGCGGGAGTTCCACAGGCTTGGTGAGCACACAGCAATTAAACCTCTATTGTATTTCAGGTTAATCTATCACATTTGTCAATAATCAAATACCGTCGAAATAACATTGAAAATTTAAAAACATTAAGCGAAATTTAGAAAAAATAAAACTTGTTTTAAACACCTCTAGATATGAGACTCGACGTTGGAACTAGTTTACACGACGTGTATCTCATTACTCTCTGTATCATTGTGTGGGAGTGATTCTTTCGTATAATGTTCACTTACAAACGGTGTGAATGTGTGAAACTAAACAATACTTCTAAACACAGTTCCAAACGTCGTCACATCACATGGTAGAGTGAAACGATTGGTATCGTAGTGAGTAGTCTATTCTGCTCACAATTCTGCGTGCCTGATCGCCACAGTCTCTATTCTCCTCACGACTCTGCGTACCTGATCGCCACAGTCTCTATTCCCCTCAAGCTTCTGCGTGCCTGATCACCACAGTCTTTATTCTCCTCACGATTCTGGGTGCCTGATCACCATTCCCATTGTAAAGAAATTGAAAAACTCTCACAATGGAGGTAGAATTCGGCTGCAACATAATAAAGCTGTTATCGAACGTGAAATCTGACGTAATTGATCGCACGGAGGGCTGTGACGTCTGTCTACCCCCCCCCCCCCCCTCCTCCACCCCCTCGACCCCTCCGAGGGCTCACTCACGTACGTATCGGCTGAATTAATTTAACCCCCCGGTTGAAATTAAGACGCTGCAAGTCTGTCACCCTTTAAGGCTGGTTCACACGAATAATACAACGACGCTCCTCTGCTGTAGAGTCGATGGAGTAGTTAAACTTCTTTATCAACCCGGTCTATGGATACGTTAGCTCCTCCAAACCTGGGCCTTGATTCTCTATGGTCAACGATAAGGTGATCACCGGTTTTGGTCGTTATGAGAAGGCTGTGACCCAATCACAGCCATCCATTCGCCTTCCGTAACGACAGAAACCGGTGAGAAATTTACCACAGATTTAGAGAATCGGGCACCAGGTGTAACGTGATCCCGATGGCTCAATGTCACTATGGCGGGCGGAGACTATACACAGGCGATTAATTTTGATACGGGAAATAATGATAGAATGCAAATAATAAGTAGGTTATTTAAGACTGTATGTTTCCCTACCCTGCTCAACTTCCCGTACATGTCAGTTAATTGCTTTAAAATGCTCTTAAATTGTTTTAAAATATATCATCTCCTAAAGCATTAAGCGATCTTTCTTATAAATGTTTGTTTTCCTAATACATAGTAACGTTTAACATATATTCCTATTTATTTGTAAAATGTATACTGAACACATTTCAAAAGTTAAGAACATTTGAAAAGCGGTAATAGTTATTGGAACAAAGAAACATTCATAAAGAAGAGCATAATTAGAAATGCTTGAGTTTTTTTTTTTTTTACTCAAATGTAACCGACAGCAATAGAGGGTTTAGCCAGGTAAGTGGATGTCAAGCTATTATCTACCTCTCTGTCTGTCATTAATAGATATTGTTTTCCCAGTGAATCTCCCATTTCAATAACTCGGGTATTTTAAAATTGTAGGATAATTGCAGCACAATACCATATTTTATATCACCTTAGACGGAGGCAGCAATTCAAAGAGCGTTAGGCAGATAACCTCGTTATTCCAGCTTCCACCTTGAAGAGGGCACAGTTATACGATAATAGGTTTAAAAGAGGCGGTTAAAACGTTAAATGCAGCTTCAGCTGTTTGTAATCTAAAGCTAGCAAGATTGCAATATTTGAATAGTCTCAAGCTAAATATTATCGCAGACTATTAGATAGTGAAGAAAGAATAACATGGGCTAGCGTTTCATAATATGTAAATGATGATAATTCCAAGTATATAAAAACACCGCTTATACTCTTTGTTTTCTTATATTAACGTTCGCATATTATTCTTGACGCGAAAAGCTTTGCTTTTATCAAGTTCTGTATACTACCGTACTATACACAGTGCCATACTACCTCCACACTTAAAGTAATTTCTAAATTGTTCAACCTACATTTTATTCCATGAATAGTTTGATGTGTAGGTTTGTAAGTGTAATGTTTTTAATCATGTTTCAAATCATGCTATGCTTGACGGATCCCAATATCATAATGTAAATGACCAAACTACAAATAAAACTATTATTATTTAGTTATTATAGATTATGTGATGTTTAACGATGTACTCGACATCTATGGCATTATGACGCCGGGGGTATTTAGAGGAAACGAAAAGTGAGGACTTGGACAACATTCCGTCTGGCTTCTCCACCGCGACCTGTCCTGTAGGGTGACCCTACTAGAAGCATATGCTTCCTCCGGCATAGCTCTCGGGATCACCGAAGCATGCGCACACCTGTTAATATTATAACTTGTACTGTCTATTTTTGCTCCCACACTCACATACATACTACACTATTCGCCGATAGAGGTGGCTCAGCGGTAAGACGCGAGACTCTCATTCGGGAGGTCGCCGGTTCGATTCCGGCCACCGGCAGTTCTGACTGAAGGTTTTTTCCGAAGTTTCCCTCAGTCGTAAAGGTGAATGCTGGGACTGAGTCATACTATCAGCTCTTGGACATTCCTTCCCAACTATCCAAAAGCCCTAATATACCTAGTTAGTCACCTGAAAAGGAGCACATCAGGCCACAGGCTGGTGTACACCCTATAACAGGGATTCCTGCAAAATTATTAAACTATTGCTTTCAAAGAAAGCAATCTCTCAATCCCACAGTCTTCTATTGGGCCCAATGATTGAAACACTCATAAGTCGCCATGACGGCTGCTTAGCTGTACTGACGGACATTGCTGCTCGTAATAAGTTATATAGACGTGCACGGGTATTGGGTTGGGGGGGGGGACTTACCGTGTTCGCATTCACATGAGAACACGTGTTTGCTTGGTGAGATAATCCGGATCATTTGCTGAGCCGACTTATTGGAAACTGGGCAGTTATCCCTCGCGTAAAGACAGACCAGGAAACATTGGGCAAATTGATACATTTGAAACGTTACACATAAAGGTGTCTCAACGAAAATATTCTGATGCTCACGACACAGCCGAGTCCAAGGTGACAGCTCAATATTCTACTTCACTAAGTCCTACCATCTAATCTAAACAGGTCCATTGGGGATAATTTAAGACCTTCCGTTGGTTACCTGTAAAGGTGGGTGTGGCCAAACCGCCTGTGCACTCGACTAAGCCGAACCATGCATTTACGAATGTGTGAAAGAACGCCAGGTATCTGTTGAGTTTCTTTCAATTGGCGCGGTTGAAAGTGGCAGAAGACAATGACCTGAGATCGGTATGCGAATACTTTCGTTGGGACTAGTATAGAAACATTTATAAGAAACAACAATAATTCTCCAGAAGGTGACATATCTCAGTTTACTTTGGACTCTTTTGAAGCAATTTTAACTGTCAGGAGTTTCCGCAAGGTAAGTGGACACAGCCTCACAAATACAGATATGTTGACAATATTGTAGTGTCTACGAGAACGACCGGCACGAATAGTTATTCATCTGTTGCTAGGCTTGTCGCAAAGCTACCCCAACCGTTCCTGGTAACAAAAGCGACCAAACGAACATATTAAATCATATTTCTTTCTACTTTTTCGTTCTGGTATCACAAAAGTTTTTTTACTAGAAATTTTAATTAAAATTTCAGCCATTGCGATTGTATGTATATATTCTGTTTGGTACGATAAAAAAGATTAAATTCAGTAGTAACCCGTATGAGAACACAACACACACTCCCGTGAGTCCCAGTCCAGCTTCACGGGGTGGGGGGTGGGGGGGGGGGGGGGGGGGGTGACAAGTTCCATTTGATAGCTTGAGCACGGACGGTTGGTCGGATAAAGAGTTGAAACGTTGGCGTGAAATGGAGCTTCGTTATTTTGAAGAGAATAAAGGAAGGGGATAAACCATGCACAGAGTTTTTTTAAAACTTAAGTATAGTATATAGTATAGCGAAATTAAGGTTGGAATAAGTACATATAGAGATAAAGTATAGAGAGAGCAAGTTTTTTTTA
Organism: Isoperla grammatica; assembly: GCA_945910005.1. Taxonomy (NCBI): domain Eukaryota; kingdom Metazoa; phylum Arthropoda; class Insecta; order Plecoptera; family Perlodidae; genus Isoperla; species Isoperla grammatica. The sequence goes on from OX246741.1 coordinate 54,909,937, forward strand.
AATTAAGCTGTGGTTTATAGTTCATAATCATGCTCATCAATCTGTTTTAGCCGCCTGTGACGAGATAAATCCAATTCCTTTATTCACACTATTTAAACTGAAATAAAAAAAAATCCATCACCGATGAAGTACTTTACTGAACCCAATTAAACCGAACAATTATCATTATTTGTGCACCCTTGTTTATTGATAGCTCCCACTACTCTCCGGACGAGCTGACATCACATAACATATATAACTCTCTTCCACGCCCGGGTGTTAAACCTACCGGTGATGGATCCGAAATAGTGGCCGAGCTCGTAAAGTACTCTCTCAGTTGTACGCGATGACATAAACTAGCTCAAGTACGTCCATGCGTAACGCTGGGCGATCCCATTTAAAGTGCATTGATGATAAACTTTGAGTAGATACCATTTAGAGATGACACTGCACTCTGTTCAGCTCATAATGTAATCATTAGAAAACACGCGGCACTATAACTTGGCCCACTAATCCACTACAACTGGCATAAAGTAGAAAATTAAACAACTAAACAATGTAATAATATAATTATTCCCATTAAATAAATATTAATAAATTGAATAAACTTTCTATAGAGCAGATACCGCAGATTCCCCTACACCTGAATGGAAAGCGTTGTTCACCCCCCCCCCCCCCTTCCACCCCCCTGGATAATATCCTCGCGTCGCCCATGCTTTAAGAGCAAATATCGTCTAGCCAATAACTATTAAAATTCATGCGAAATCTCGTTACCAACTCTAAATTATGTAAAGCAATTAAGCACCAATACTTCTTGCACGGAATAGTTGAAAAGTTATCAGCTTACGCTTAGCTAAGCGCATAATGCTGCGTCCCTGTAGGGGAGGGGGCAACTGTGTGATTACTGATTGTAGCATGAGTCGAACTTTTAATTAACTTCGTCACACGCAAGAATGATCGAGAGAGAGAGAGAGAGAGAGAGAGAGAGAGAGAGAGAGAGAGAGAGAGAGAGATGTACAATCTGTTGTTTGGAATGAATTTCAATCGAGTACAAAGCACGTAAACTATTTTGTATTTTCCAATGATGGTTTGATTCGACTGTAAATATTGATTTATCGTTGCTAATAATTATTCTAGTAGCATCTATGTTAGATTAACATGTCCGTTCAATCGCTATCGTCAAGTAAACAAGCTAATCAAACGAATCATTGTTTCAGTAAATTGGCACATGGAGTAGTTTATAGACCGCGTGAAGCGACTGCGTGAAGCGACCCTCTCTTCTGATAATGTTAAATGTTACAGCTCTCAACTTCAGCTTGTGTTCAGTAGTTTGGATGGATGGGAGATCGCCTGGATTCGGATAGAATGGCGCAAACACGTGGTCGAACTCTGAAGCGCCGTCGTTTACGTAGATGACGTCACGAAAGCGAGAGTGGACCCCCCCCCCCTCCCCCCCCTCCACCGTTGATCGAAGTCGATTGAAGTGTTCGAGATTTGGGTAAACTTCATCTCTTTGTTTGGAGACAAACTTTGTGAATGAGGAAGTTGTAGAGCCTTTTCATAGTCAACAACCGTTGGTCCATACGGTATGACAGGAGTAGGCTACGTGCCGGTTTCCTCACATTCTTTTCACTGACACAGTGACAACATTTTAAACATAGTGATTCAATAAAGTAAACTATACGTAAGACTAGAATAATATGCTGTACAATGATAGTTTGCAGGAACCTTGGCAGCCATACTGGTGCTATGTTTGACTATGTTGCCATGGAGAAACAGTTGAAGCCAATCGTGGTAGAAACCAAAAACTACTTTCATTAGGATTATTAGCTTTTCTTTAATAAAATTGATTTGTTTGTAAGTTTGTGATTTTTATCTTAAATTTATGTATATTTTTAATTATAAACATTGCTTTTATGCAATTCAAAAAGTCATATCCGCTCATCTTGTTTAATTATTAATGACAGCAGTATGGCCACTGTGACGTCACAAGCAATCTGTCAATTGGTTTTAGCTCTCCGCTAAGGAGATATATTGATTGTACCGGCAACCAAAATAATTGCAGACTTACCTTGTTTTAAAATGCTTAAACTGCAATAATATAAAAACTTGTCCTTCGGATATCGCCGCGTCCATTGATAAAAATATCCTTTACTGTTTGTGAAAACTATCACCCGGAAATTTTTATAAGAGCTAATTAATCTTTGTATTAATTATATTGTCACAAGTAAGAAATAATATATGTAAAGTTGTACTATTTTTAGATGACAACATTTAATTTGTTTTATAGACACTTTAGAAGAGTTGGAATTTAGATTAGTCTTCTCACTCTGAAGCGCTGAAACAAAACCCAAACGTGAGATGCGACCCCTTTCATCCCTCGAACACATCCCCTAATACGATGACTCTTATCACAGCCCGATACGCGGATCAGCTCTTCGAATATATCACATTTTAGAACAAAGCTCCGCTGTAAATCCGACACCTGCATGTGTGCGGATCCCAGCTTCGATATCAAAGAGCTCCGAATTCCTCCATTGCTAAGTGCTTTGTTATTCGCTTCCGATGAGTCGATAAAAAGGTTTCCCGTGTTTTGACACGCGCTGCTATGCTTTGCATGGATCGAGCTAATGTACGGACATGTTACACGATGTAACGCTGTACTCCTCGGCATGACGCTGTATGTTACACGATGTAGCGCTGTACTCCTCGGCATGACGCTGTATGCTACCCGATGTAGTGCCTACAACATTCACACAGTGACACGGCACTGACAGTGACTGATAACAGTACGCGAGCCTGTGCTAGCCTGGGCATACGTTGGGCCAATCCAGACATGTCTTGCTGGAAATAAGATTTCGATTATTATTGGTCAGTGGTATGGATAAGTTTTCAAGGTACAGACAAAAACTGAAAAAAAAAAATGAAATGTCCCGATTTACGGGCGTACCAGTCGTTTAATATTCGCATTCCGCCCTTAAGGTACAAAGAAAACAATTAATCGGATTATTCTAAACTTTTTACCAGACTTTAATCAACGTTTTGTTAATCTATTAAAGAAGTATCGTGACTTTCTGTTAATTATTTAATCAGTTATGATTTGTTTAATGGGACCCAAATGTTGATGTATTTTTTAAGTACTAATATGGTTAGTATAATACAGATAATACTCATTTTATTAAATGTGTTAGCATAATAGTACAGCATTCTTGTGTGTAACTCCGTTCACTAATTTTGATTTGAGTACATAGTTTGTGACATAAACTTGAAATAGTAAGCCGTTGAAAAGGTTCAGAAATAGCTACTAGATCGTATCTGGCGCAAGAGAAGTTTGCGTGACTGGTGGCGCTCTGCGGTGCTTTGTGCAACCGTTTCTACTGTAACCTTGGTTTTGGGGTTTTTGTGTTTGAGGCTGACGGCAGCGCAGCTAGTGAGGAAACTTGTCCCTCCTGGCGCTGGATTAGCCTTAACACTCACTCAAACAGAGTTGTGTGTTTGTGTACATGATTATAACCCAATAGAGGTGGGGTTCTACTACCAGAGGTCGTTGGTTTGATACCGGCCACCGACAATTCGAATTGAACTGTTTTGCCACAATGCTGGGAATGATATTGAATGCCTAATATAAGTTAGTCCGTAGCAACTAGATGTATACCTACGTAATCTGCACCGAAATGAACAATTAGTATTCTGAACAGCTCGCCTTCATTATCTAAATGAGTTGATAATACGTGTCAAAGCTCTATTTACTTTCAGTAATTTAGACGTACGCGTACACATCCTCAGATTATTTAGCCGAAGATCAACTCTTGGGGCGCTTACAAGCAAGAAGTTATATCGATAATCGTAGCTTAAAAAAAATATATCGCGATATATCGTAAGATTATCGCTACGATTCGATATTTTCAAGTGGCACAAATATCGTCATATATATCGTGACATAAAAAAATGTACGTATAGATATGTTGCACATTAACATTATGAAGCATTTCGGAACCGAAAAGATAACTTATTTGTCTGTCTTTGCCTAATACATCTTAAATGATTGCTGCTCGTGGCGACAGCAGTTGCAGGCTTCTACCGATATTCTCGGGCAAAGTTAGAGTACGTTGATAGACAATATCACTGCCGATAATCACGATATTCAGCGCTAAATAATATCGCACGATTATCGCGATATGATACGCATATCGTTATCGTATCGATATACGAAATATCGATACACGATTATCGTCCGCATCCTTAATTATTACCCAATGTGTCTGTGTGTGTTTTTAAAAATATATGTAAGCTTAAATGCATGTTAAAGCGTTTTGTGGCAAATGTTTAATTGTTTGTAAGGGGCTGTTGAAGTCAGTTTTCACTTCGGGGGGGAGGGGAGGGCGGAGTGGATGCTCCCAAAGGTATTTACAAGTTATCTTATTTCGGGAGGACGTTCCCCCCCCCCTGGTCCTGCGTGAGCTGTGGTCGAGGGTCCGTGTGACGTATTTCCTCTCCACGGCTTCGCGCGCCCAAAGGGACTTCCGGCGGGTGGAATATAGAATATATAACTTATAAACATTTATTCAGCTTTGCTTTCTTCGTTGTGGGAGTAGAAGGGCGGACGTGCTCGCTTCTCTCTGGGAGTCAAATACGAACAACTTGAGAGTCTGAAACCGCTGAACGTCGCTCAGATAGTCGGGTTCTGTATTGGCTGGGACATCTGATCTATCACCCCTGGCTGCAACGATATAACTATATTTTAATATTGCTACTTGGCTGTATAAGACACGTGATAATCTTTATCAGTACTTATTAAACAGCATTTGTAATGATAGATTGTTATTTATGTAAATGTTTCATTGCATCAATCAATCAATCATTCAATCAATCAATCAATCAATATCCGTCCCTGTACCAACCAACTGTACCAAGTCGGGTAGGGGGTGGGAGGTTCCCACCATCACTTGGACCTCGGGTCTACCTAAGCCATGACCTTTCTTATCTATCTTCCCATAGCATTTAATATTTAGTTTGTTTTACAACGCAGATTTTATTACTTACTATTTGTCATGTTTGTTACTAAAATGTAATAATGACCGTAGTAGGACGTTTTTACAGACCATTTTATAGACTACTGAAGCAATATGACATGCATGCATAATACACAGTAGCTCAGGTACCCACTGGGATAAAAAAAGTCACAGAAATTACAATGGCAAGAAGTGAAAGTTTCTACGTTCATTGTTTAGCTGATATAAAAGCAACTACCAGGTATGAACTATTACACACTCATTATCTTGAAGCGTTAATATTAATTTAAATAAAATATTAAACAATTAAAAATGCCGTTGATGTTGCTGGGTTACTGGGAGCTGCCCAAGCTAATGAAACACGATCTTACAAAGCGATAAACATATCAAATCACTGCGCTGGAAATTATTGTTCCTGTATCTAAAAAAATAATGAAGATAGAAAAACCAATAATGACAAAATGTTATTAAATATTTCGATGCAATTTAGGAACTTTTCATGGTTAAACGAACTGGAAAATAGGAACGAAATTGGATTACTTCGTAAAAATAATGTTGATCAAACTTTTCATGTCGTCGGGTTGAAGACTGAAAAGGTCGCAATATACAATACTAAATGAAGTATCTATACCCACTGAAGTTAGTTCATCTGAGTGAGTTTGGAAAATAAATGGACTTGTTTATTTTCACCCTCTCACAACTTACAAGCAGTCAAGCAGTAGACAGAAGCTTCACCCTATAAGAACAAAAAACATAATTTTCCGACGTCTAGTTCAATATATCCCCATTGTTCCTGATCGAGTGTGCATTCAGTCGTGCCAACTGTTTTTAGGTCACATAACAACTGGGGGCTATTCCTGAAAGCTGACAATACTCAAGTGATATCTACGTGGTTATCACACTTGCTATAGGGTGTATTCACGTATTGCGCATTGTGGCCACATTGGAGGCCACAATGGCTGGTAGTTCATTGTTACTATGTTTCAGATGACGTTTGATGCAAATTCAATTGTTCTCTAACTTTGGTTTGCTATTATCACTTAAAATCAACGTAAACAAACTCTTTTGTCTCGATTACTCTTTGAATCGTTTACAAAAGCATACAATAATCGTTTTCGTACACTATCGGAGGATATACGTGTTCAAACTTGTCATATTTCCCCGTAAACAATATTATTCGTTTTCTATTGACAGCTAAATGAAACTTGAAATGGTAGGCCTACTATAGGTGGCCTCCAATATGGCCGATGTGACGTCACGTGAATACTCCCTATTGGCTGATACTGTGGCGGACCGCGTGGAAAACATTCAAAGTGAGTATTGTCACCGTGACAATTTTCAGGAAATCTGCATTACAGTGCATAATGTATTGCTTCTTTCTTCAGTTTACTAGCAACACTTGAATAGTAAAAGGCAACAATGCTTTATACTAAATGATTGCCCCCCGGATTCAAATACTTTACACCCCTATGTGGAGGCGTACAACAAACTACTACACTGCAGCACTGCCTGCTACCTCTCTAGAAGCCAGTGCACTAATTATTATTGGGAAAATATCCATCGATTCCAAACAAGTCAAGTAGTCTTTCCATTAGAAATAAGTATTGTTGAAATTGAGTGTATCCAATATTCACTATTCAGTGAATATTGAGTGAATATTTAGTGACTGTTGGCCGGATCGCTCGCAACGCTCTCTGTGCACTTGTTTCGCCTCCCCATAATAACGATGGTTATGGTCGGTAGTAAAGATATAGTGAACAGTGATAGGCTTTATACGCCTAAAACTTAGATGATCTTCTAAAACGTTCCATTATCTCCGAACAAGTGCCTTTGAGTTTGATCCCACAGCCTTGTGAATGTTCGCAGCCGTTTACATGCAGAGCGTTGAAATAACACGTTCACGTTGCAACTCTTTGACTCTACCTCGTAATAATAGCAGTTTACCCAACGCGTCGCGTCGTTGCCGGTAGACGCGCAGTTTAGCATTAGACTGGCGGGCACAATCGATATTATTCCGCGTTTACGCTCTTTAAACAAACTACCCTGGGCGCACTGGGGGTAAATCCTGAGTCAATAGAATAATTTAATGCGACGAAGTCTGGATAATGTAAATATTCGGTCTGGAAGATATTGAAACGTTGTTCGCAATTCGATTAATACTAACGTGATTAAGATGGCGGCTTAAGTCTATAACGAACAATGCGTGGTAAAGTTTAGCTATAAAACCGGCACATTAATGCATTTGTGCATCTCACCCCCTGGATAATTCACTGTTAGCTCCAATATGTTTTAACATGGTTCATTTATAATTATCATAAAATACTCTTTGGACACTCGTTTCTAAATAGACGAATGTTTAATGAACAAATATTATGAGATCTCTATCGTGGGAACACAAAACGTCAAAAAGTATCCTAAACTTTATTTTTTTCGTAGATGACGGTTCGATTTCAAAGTAATGTCGATAATTAAATATTATTCATCAAATATTATATCAAAGTTTATTGATGTACCATGTGTGCATATTATTTTAACCTACAATCGTTGATAGTGCTCGCATAATTTCGTGTATTGTTGCTGTTAATTCTCCATGTTAGGTTCAATAAACGCCCAACAGTTAAAATATTCACAAATATTCTAAAAACCACATTTGCATAATTCATTTTGTTGCTATCAGAATAAAATTAATATAGTCTCTTTTTAGTGTATAGAAAGACAAAAAATAGAGTCACCTTCGTGGATGTTGCATAAATATCTGTACATAACCGTATAGGGAATAGAAATTAATATAGCCTTAGATAATTTTTAAGTTAGACTTTGGTCGGATTCTATTCTTCTAACCGCCATTCATTTACGTGTTTTGTAATGATGGAAAATAAATAATAAATAAATAAAATCGCCAAAATGTGTCAACAAATCTTACCTCTTTAGATGACTGATTGAAGACTGCCGGGGGCCCAACGTAGCTACCACCTGTCGGAGAATAAAACCAACGCACGAGTGTCAGTGTATAACAGTGTTTACTTTCCTCCCCGCTTGGCGCGCTGTGCTCGACTCTGCCCGCTAGATTTACAGCCCGCAAGTCACCGCCTTGCTCAGCCTAGGTCGTGACGTCATAGTGCGGCCAAGGTCACCTTGTAAGAGCTATTCCATGTTTCAACTCCGCATCGTGATAATGTTGGTGTACGACAAAAGAAACTTCTCTTGCTCAAGTCAGTTACGGAATTAAATAGTCTGATAACTCTGATTAAAACTAAGTTGTTGTACGAAACAAATCGATGATAACTGACAAGTTTTTAATGTTCTGGAAGCTGTTAAAACACCGACTTGGTACATTGATTGCCCTACCCGCAAGTTTAGGTGTCCTTTTTAAGATTTCAGAAATTTTATAAAGCCTAATTGTATTTTTTAAATTTTATTTAACTAGATACACACATAGGTAAATATACATGACATCAAGCACTTTATATGTAATCACTATTCAGTACTATGTAATATTATTTTAAAATGTTAATCTTTAACGAAACACAAATAAAAACGGATGTTGCATCTTGAAAAAAATTAATACGAAAGAAAGATAAAAAGATTAGATATCGGTTACTACGAACTCTGCTTTATCGGCGGAAACATTCTGCCAGTGTTTGTCAAGTCGCGTCAGCTGCCCCAACCCTGTCGCTCATCTAGAATCTCACCGCACTCTATATCTGTCGCGTATCCATCTCCTAAACCACTGCTTGCGCAATGCAGGTTCAGCTTAAAAGCTCTGTCAACAGTTGCATCACGCTTTTCTTTGTTTTACGTCGTCCCATGTCAAAGCTATGTACAGCGAAATCATCGCATCTTAAAATTACATATATATTCTTATTTCAAGCTTTTTCTATGTTCCACTGCCTTGGAAAGGTTTTGCGATCGTATTCCAACACAAACACAACCTTCTGTCAAGTCACTGTTCAGAATTAAAAAACGTAGTGACTCTACAGCATTTTCTTTCGGAAAACATTCAATTTGCGCGAATCAAAGAAAGACACAACAATGAAAATTTATCAATCGATTGTCTGTCCGACCTGTGACGTCACAGACCTCTTATTTGTTTTTAATACAGTGAAACTCAACCAGTTTTCTTTCAGCAAACATATGTGCGCATGGTTATGTCAATGTGCAGTGAGCATAGCATGAGCTGCTTTCGTTTACCTCGCCAGAGTAACCCGTCCGACAAGTAATGTCACGTGACTTCACTTCACCGGGTCAGAGTTTTCAACCCGAGTAAACGAAAGCGTTTCGGGGTAGGATTTGTTTGCAAATGGATGCCGTGCGCATGCATCATGGCTTGCATAGCTAAACCTAACCTTCAAATTGTTTTGAATTTTTTGTAATGCCTGATGTACTTACTTTCTACGTGCAATTTATTAATAGCCTACTCAAAAACACGGGTTTGTGCCAAAATATCCACATGCATCATCCACAGCCACTTTAACACCACCATCAAAATCATAACATTTTGTATTTTCCGTCAAAACCTAACTTACCCTGCTCCCGAGGCAGGTCACTTTTTTGGTGATCGGGTCTCAAAACCGGGTTACTCTGGCATAGTTGCCGAACGCACCGGAGTAACCTGCTACTGAACGGGTTTGGTTTGCGGACTGACAGATTGCTCTGGTGAGGTAAACGTAATAGGTGAAGAGTCGATAAAGTAGTATACTACACGTTGAGATAGTTTTTTCATAACGGTAAAGATAGTCCTTGCAATGTATGACCACGAGGTTACCGCTCCGCGCGCTAGTGTCGCAGAGAAGCAGCTAGTGGCGTGGTTCCAGATTATTGTTCGAACCAATCAGATTCGGCGATGCCAAACTCAGCTTCATTCTGATTGGTTCGTTAGTGTGCGTTGGTCGTTGTGCGCTCTTCCCATTACATCGGTTTGTTGGGTTTCCCGTACGTTCCTAGCTCATTGTAAATCCATTGTATGCTTGTTGCTTTTCAAATATAAACAAAACCCCTTTTATATACTAACAACGAGTGCTAGTATAATGGGTTCATAATGGAGTCTGCCCTTTAAAAATCACAACGTTGCGCCGTATTTCTTTCATTTGAGAAGCGGACTCTCGTCAAGTCTTATCCTCTATTGAAAAGCGGTTTTAACTGAATCAAAGAGATAATAATAAATACTAAAACCTCAAAGTACACAGAAGTCACTCGACATTGTATGATACCGACACAAGTGCGAGGAGAGTTAACCAACTTTCACTTAATAAATCTCCAACTCAGAGTGTTGAGATTGTAAGAAGTGTGCACAATGCCGGTGTAGAAAGTTGTTTGCTTACTAAAGAGCTCAACAGTGTAGTTATCTCATGTTTCACATAAAAACGGTGTATGTAGATGCAGGCCCAACAAGCCTCCCTCCCATTTATATAAGACAATGTTGCAACACTGTAGGACGGTCACTGGCCAGTGTAAATGTTGCAACGGTGGCGACGACAGCTCGCGTCAGTGTGGGAGGTGTGAGACAATGTTGCAACACTGTAGGACGGTCACTGGCCAGTGTAAATGTTGCAACGGTGGCGACGACAGCTCGCGTCAGTGTGGAAGGTGTGAGACAATGTTGCAACACTGTAGGACGGTCACTGGCCAGTGTAAATGTTGCAACGGTGGCGACGACAGCTCGCGTCAGTGTGGAAGGTGTAAGACAATGATGCAACACTGTAGGACGGTCACTGGCCAGTGTAAATGTTGCAACGGTGGCGACGACAGCTCGCGTCAGTGTGGAAGGTGTGAGACAATGTTGCACCACTGTAGGACGGTCACTGGCCAGTGTAAATGTTGCAACGGTGGCGACGAAAGCTCGCGTCAGTGTGGAAGGTGTCAGACAATGTTGCAACACTGTAGGACGGTCACTGGCCAGTGTAAATGTTGCAACGGTGGCGACGACAGCTCGCGTCAGTGTGGAAGGTGTAAGACAATGTTGCAACACTGTAGGACGGTCACTGGCCAGTGTAAATGTTGCAACGGTGGCGACGACAGCTCGCGTCAGTGTGGACGGTGTAAGACAATGTTGCAACACTGTAGGACGGTCACTGGCCAGTGTAAATGTTGCAACGGTGGCGACGACAGCTCGCGTCAGTGTGGAAGGTGTGAGACAATGTTGCAACACTGTAGGACGGTCACTGGCCAGTGTAAATGTTGCAACGGTGGCGACGACAGCTCGCGTCAGTGTGGAAGGTGTAAGACAATGATGCAACACTGTAGGACGGTCACTGGCCAGTGTAAATGTTGCAACGGTGGCGACGACAGCTCGCGTCAGTGTGGAAGGTGTGAGACAATGTTGCACCACTGTAGGACGGTCACTGGCCAGTGTAAATGTTGCAACGGTGGCGACGAAAGCTCGCGTCAGTGTGGAAGGTGTCAGACAATGTTGCAACACTGTAGGACGGTCACTGGCCAGTGTAAATGTTGCAACGGTGGCGACGACAGCTCGCGTCAGTGTGGAAGGTGTGAGACAATGTTGCAACACTGTAACACGGTCACTGGCCAGTGTAAATGTTGCAACAGTGGCGACGACAGCTCGCGTCAGTGTGGAAGGTGTGAGACAATGTTGCAACACTGTAGGACGGTCACTGGCAAGTGTTAATGTTGCAACGGTGGCGACGACAGCTCGCGTCAGTGTGGAAGGTGTAAGACAATGTTGCAACACTGTAGGACGGTCACTGGCCAGTGTAAATGTTGCAACAGTGGCGACGACAGCTCGCGTCAGTGTGGAAGGTGTAAGACAATGTTGCAACACTGTAGGACGGTCACTGGCCAGTGTAAATGTTGCAACAGTGGCGACGACAGCTCGCGTCATTGTGGAAGGTGTCAGACAATGTTGCAACACTGTAGGACGGTCACTGGCCAGTGTAAATGTTGCAACGGTGGCGACGACAGCTCGCGTCAGTGTGGAAGGTGTGAGACAATGTTGCAACACTGTAGGACGGTCACTGGCCAGTGTAAATGTTGCAACGGTGGCGACGACAGCTCGCGTCAGTGTGGAAGGTGTAAGACAATGTTGCAACACTGTAGGACGGTCACTGGCCAGTGTAAATGTTGCAACGGTGGCGACGACAGCTCGCGTCAGTGTGGAAGGTGTAAGACAATGTTGCAACACTGTAGGACGGTCACTGGCCAGTGTAAATGTTGCAACGGTGGCGACGACAGCTCGCGTCAGTGTGGAAGGTGTAAGACAATGTTGCAACACTGTAGGACGGTCACTGGCCAGTGTAAATGTTGCAACGGTGGCGACGACAGCTCGCGTCAGTGTGGAAGGTGTAAGACAATGTTGCAACACTGTAGAACGGTCACTGGCCAGTGTTAATGTTGCAACGGTGGCGACGACAGCTTGCGTCAGTGTGGAAGGTGTGAGACAATGTTGCAACACTGTAGGACGGTCACTGGCCAGTGTAAATGTTGCAACGGTGGCGACGACAGCTCGCGTCAGTGTGGAAGGTGTAAGACAATGTTGCAACACTGTAGGACGGTCACTGGCCAGTGTAAATGTTGCAACGGTGGCGACGACAGCTCGCGTCAGTGTGGAAGGTGTAAGACAATGTTGCAACACTGTAGGACGGTCACTGGCCAGTGTAAATGTTGCAACGGTGGCGACCACAGCTCGCGTCAGTGTGGAAGGTGTAAGACAATGTTGCAACACTGTAGGACGGTCACTGGCCAGTGTAAATGTTGCAACGGTGGCGACGACGGCTCGCGTCAGTGTGGAAGGGGTAAGACAATGTTGCAACACTGTAGGACGGTCACTGGCCAGTGTAAATGTTGCAACGGTGGCGACGACAGCTCGCGTCAGTGTGGAAGGTGTAAGACAATGTTGCAACACTGTAGGACGGTCACTGGCCAGTGTAAATGTTGCAACGGTGGCGACGACAGCTCGCGTCAGTGTGGAAGGTGTAAGACAATGATGCAACACTGTAGGACGGTCACTGGCCAGTGTAAATGTTGCAACGGTGGCGACGACAGCTCGCGTCAGTGTGGAAGGTGTCAGACAATGTTGCAACACTGTAACACGGTCACTGGCCAGTGTAAATGTTGCAACGGTGGCGACGACAGCTCGCGTCAGTGTGGAAGGTGTAAGACAATGTTGCAACACTGTAGGACGGTCACTGGCCAGTGTAAATGTTGCAACGGTGGCGACGACTGCTCGCGTCAGTGTGGAAGGTGTAAGACAATGTTGCAACACTGTAGGACGGTCACTGGCCAGTGTAAATGTTGCAACGGTGGCGACGACAGCTCGCGTCAGTGTGGAAGGTGGTTGGCAATAATTCAGACGTCTACAGCCACGGGAGACCGACGCCCCCCTTCCCTCCTCTCCCCTCCCCCCGTCCTAGATGAAAGCTACACGATATTGCCGAGGGGGGGAAGCGACTCCGTTCAACACAGGAGGATATTACTTCGTTCATACGATGCACAAGAGTCGAATAATAAAACCTTTACGGGATCCACTAGAAACAATAGAATGAAACTCGAAATAACAATCCAATATGAGATACACACGAGGTCGCTTCTATCCATACATTCTTTTTCATACCCTTTCATATTCAATACATATACTCCCCTACATTATTCATACATTCATGCCTCGGTACTGTAGGGTAGTATATCAAGATCCTCTGGCCAATTGTTATCCTCGGTATATTGTGATGCTCGAGGCCCTACCACAGAAGGTTGTTGGACGGGCCTTTCTACAGAATTATAATTTTGTCAGAGTCCAAAACTGTGAGGGCCACAACATAGAAACCCGCATAGCACATACATAATTACTTATATCCTTGTCTTTCTTCGACAATTCGACTAAGAATTTTCGTCTAACAGTTCGACAATTCTATTCGATTATCAATATTATTATTATATTATTGTCTTAGGAATAAGTAAATGATGACTTTGGAAATTCAAAGTTGTTCTGCATCGGCCTTGTTGATTCTGGCATTTGTCCGCAGGTGTTTGCACTGTCCAATCACTGAGTTACATATATCATATTTAGAATATCGATCTTTGATTGGTTATCGCTCACTCGTCGATGGTGTTCGGAGCCTACAGGGTTAGCTTGATTGCTTTAAATTAAAGTCCTCCACTGAAAATCAGTTATGTGATTAAGTGGGTAGTTTCTATGTGTGAATTAATTATTTTTATTTATAAGGATATTTAGCCAAAAATTAGAGAACGAATTATTGGGTATCTGAGTATAGTTTCATTAATCACAAGTAAAAACTGTTTTACAAACCGAACGAAATATTGAAAGAGAAATCGTTTTCAGTTCCTCGACCGACAGCCTCGCATTTCGGATTCAGGATCTTGTGGGTTTCTTTATTCTTCTTTTTGTGTACGAACATGCGGATTTTCTGAGCTTTAGTTGTACAAAATCCAACCATAAATTGTGTTATGCAAAACCCAGGCTTTTAAGCTATTGCTTTTTGGTATAGGCCTAGACATTTCTTACAACAAAACATGTTTGCGCCGCAACACAATTGCAATCTACATTATTTAAAAATCGTTTTCTTCTTTTAAAACTGAATTACAGTTCGTATCAGAATAATTATTTCTATATTTTATTTGACGGTTAGAATTAAAGAAAGACAGGAGATCACGACTTGAACGCGGTTTGCAACGTACTGTGCAACGTACTGTTCAACGTACTGTCCAACGTACTGTCAACGTACTATGCAATGTAAACGTACTTTGCAACGTACTATGCAACGTACTGTTCAACGTACTGTCCAACGTACTATGCAACGTACTGTGCAACGTACTGTACAACGTACTGTGCATCGTACTGTGCAACGTACTGTGCATCGTTCTGTGCAACGTACTGTACAACGTACTGTGCATCGTACTGTGCAACGTACTGTTCAACGTATACTGTGCAACGTACTGTGCAACGTACTGTACAACGTACTGTGCAACGTACTGTGCAACGTACTGTGCAACGTACTGTACAACGTACTGTACAACGTACTGTACAACGTACTGTACAACGTACTGTACAACGTACTGTACAACGTACTGTACAACGTACTGTACAACGTACTGTACAACGTACTGTACAACGTACTGTACAACGTACTGTACAACGTACTGTACAACGTACTGTGCAACGTTCTGTGCAACGTACTGTGCAACGTACCGTGCAACGTACCGTGCAACGTACTGTGCATCGTTCTGTGCAACGTACTGTGCAACGTACTGTGCAACGTACTGTACAACGTACTGTACAACGTACTGTACAACGTACTGTGAAACGTACTGTGCAACGTACTGTGCATCGTTCTGTGCAACGTACTGTGCAACGTACTGTGCAACGTACTGTGCAACGTACTGTGCAACGTACTGTGCATCGTTCTGTGCAACGTACTGTGAAACGTACTGTGCAACGTACTGTGCAACGTACTGTGCAACGTACTGTGCATCGTACTGTGCAACGTACTGTGCAACGTACTGTGCATCGTTCTGTGCAACGTACTGTGCAACGTACTGTTCATCGTACTGTGCAACGTACTGTGCAACGTACTGTGCATCGTTCTGTGCAACGTACTGTGAAACGTACTGTGAAACGTACTGTGCAACGTACTGTGCATCGTACTGTGCAACGTACTGTGCAACGTACTGTGCATCGTTCTGTGCAACGTACTGTGAAACGTACTGTGAAACGTACTGTGCAACGTACTGTGCATCGTTCTGTGCAACGTACTGTGAAACGTACTGTGAAACGTACTGTGCAACGTACTGTGCATCGTACTGTGCAACGTACTGTGCAACGTACTGTGCAACGTACTGTGCAACGTACTGTGAAACGTACTGTGAAACGTACTGTGCAACGTACTGTGAAACGTACTGTGCAACGTACTGTGAAACGTACTGTGCAACGTACTGTGAAACGTACGGTAACACGAGTGATTATTTAAAGTAGAGTTTACGCAACATACACGTACAATGTCAGGCCATGTTAGTAATACTATGTTCACACTAGGCTCGCTAACAGCAGTTAAGCCACTAACTTCTGTTAAGAATGTAATGTGAACGTAACGCAGTTAGCCCTAACTGACATCAAGCACTAACTGCGTTTGGCGAACGTAGTTAGCGAGTAACTTAGATCAATTTGCCACTGCCTTGTTGAAAATCATACATGTTTTCAAAAGATACCAGGCGGTGAGCAACACCGAAAGACAACAATGGAACAAATAAATTGAACTGATTGACAAACCATCAGGTGTCAAAATAATAAAATTGCAAACCATAGAAATAAAAACAAGTGTATAGCAATAGTAACTGCTCGCCATTTAAAACTTTTAATGATAGACAACGACTAAATGAAAGTTTTGTATGTGTATTTGTTTGTTTTTTGTTTTGTTTTCCAGACGAAATTATTTTTTGACAGCTTGTTGATTGTCCATAGATTCAATTCATTTGTTTCATTGTTGTCTTTTGGTGTTTCTAGTTGGTCTGACAGTTCCTTGGTAGGCCTAGGCTATTCCGCTATTTCATTTAATTCGTCGTACGTTAGTAAAATTCGTGAAGCTATGGATTCCTCGTGTTCGGGAAGTATTGTAGAGAAGGCAGAAAAGGTGTTGAAGAGACACAAAAAACTCTTTTTGTTCTTCAAACGGCATGTTGTTATTACTTCAACCACAGACAGTACAAAACAAAACACGTATTTCAAACAGAGCCAAAAGCCGTGCACAGCCTTATATATCGTCATAAAATCACTAAATATAGTACCGCGGTGGCTGTGCATGACGTCACACACTGCTCATACATCGATTCCAGTGTGAACAGTTGACACAGGATCACACAAATATATCGAACGACCTTGAACGTCGCTAACCGCTGTTAGCCTTAACTGCTGTTAGCGAGCCTAGTGTGAACATAGTATAATCGTAGACTCGTTTACGAAACGGTTCATTGCGATTAGTACATATTGTATTGAATTAAAATAGCTTATAGTATTACAGGGATTTTCAGGTAAAGCTCTGACAGTTGTCTGAAGATATGGAAATGAGTAAACGACAAGCCTTATGGATCCATACAAAAAAAGAGACAAATTAAAGTGTAAACCTCTTTTGCGTCTGGACTTGATGAGACGAAATATTATTGAACACAACAGTACTTAGACATGGGCCCTCATTCCAGTACGTTAGATTAGATGCAACTGGTTGCAACTTGCACCCGTGTTTAGGAATAGAAGGCGCCACTTTACAACCGGCTACAACCGCCTAAAACTGTCCTGGAATGACGGCCCAGCGAGATGGGCTGTGGCGGACACAGTTTGACCGCTAACTCGCGTGCCTGGAATGACGGCCCAGCGAGATGGGCTGCGTGGCTGACACATTTTGACCGTTAACTCGCGCGCCTGGAATGACGGCCCAGCGAGAGAGGCTGTGGCTGCCACAGTTTGACCGCTAACTCGCGTGCCTGGAATGACGGCCCAGCGAGATGGGCTGCGTGGCTGACACATTTTGACCGCTAACTCGCGCGCCTGGAATGACGGCCCAGCGAGAGAGGCTGCGTGGCGGACACAGTTTGTCCGCTAACTCGCGCGCCTGGAATGACGGCCCAGCGAGATGGGCTGTGGCTGCCACAGTTTGACCGCTAACTCGCGCGCCTGGAATGACGGCCCAGCGAGATGGGCTGTGGCGGACACAGTTTGACCGCTAACCCGCGCGGCAAAGGAATGCTCAGAGTGGCCACAAGTATTGAAGTTTGCCGCTCAGCAGGAAAGGTATTCATTAATTAAACATTTAAGCATATACTCTATAACCGACGAATATATTTCAGAACAAATGTCACGTTTGACAATAAGAATACATTCTTTATTCAGAGCTAATACGCAAATATATCAAACGGCTTAATTTACTATCTCTCTTTGCCCAGGGATGTAACATGAAAATCACTAACATGTTTTAAGTCCCTCAAAAAAGCACTGTCAATCAATGTTGGTTTTGTGATTTTTACTACTCATAGAATCTCCATCGCAGTCGAACTTTGGGAAAACGTTAATGGGCGTCCATATGGGAGGGGGGGGGGGGGGATATGCGTACTACCCAACAATGAGACACATCCCTTGGTAGTCGGGTCACCCAGCCCAGCGACCGCCGGATGCAAATTCGCGTTGCGAAATTTGTTTTCAATAAGTTACTGAAGTAAACGAACTTCTTCTTGCATATTTACATCACAAAATCTATATTTTGTTTACAAACTAATTAAATTTAAAAATCTACATCTAGAATTTGGAGGGAGCGGATGGGGGAGTAAGTGTTCCTTCGAACCCCTTGATCCCCTCCCCCTATGGGCGTCACTGTAACTTATCTAATTCCCGGTTCCGACCGTTTTTTTTTTTTTTTTTTTTTTTTATACTTTATATGATACTGATGGTGTCAGGTAAACTGTACACTGTTGTGTTTTGTTTGCAACGAAGCATAATAGTGAAGGGCGTAAAATGTCCTCTACTGAAAATCAGTTCTTGTAACTGAGTTTGTGTAGACTAGACATATACATTGTTTTTATTATTAATTTTATTCAGTCCATAGAGCCAGATTGTGTTCAAAACATTATAATCCATTCTTAGTACTTTTAGTTGTGAACGTGAAGTCTAGTAGTGAAATGAACTAGGTATTCACCGAGGTATATTACGTGCAGACAATCGTGCTCGTATTATCGTAGTATATACTGAGAGCTGCACTACACACAAGTAGTCTCAACCTGGCAAGAAAACGAAAGTTCTCGAGAGTGGAGTATGTATGTATGCTAAGATATGCAAAACAACGTCTGCTTTCTACCCGGCAAGATAGAGCAGTATTATCTGTGATCTTACGTTGCCGACTGGAGACGTATTTAATTCACTCCCGGGGGGGGGGGGGGGGGGGGGGAGATAAATTGGTTTAGTTGCATGTTTGCTTCTTCACAGGGAACTTCATTATTTTTAGATTTGAATGTTCACGCGGGCTCATTTGATTTAATGGAATCTGATCCCGCGGAATCCTCGGCCAACAATCTGCCAACAATGTTATAAATAAATAAATAAAAACACTCTTGTCAACTAACTAGAATTAATTAGATAAAGAACATCCAGAAAATCACATTGATAACTTCGCAATAGCACATTGGTATAAGATTTCGACTACCCTCTGCTCACGACTGGCTAAGTATGGGATTTGTTGCTATGGAATTGTTTCATTAAAAAAAAAAAAAAAACTTGAACCTAATTTTGTAGTTAGCTCGAGTGTGCATCGGGGCCTATTGAACGTAGGGCCTACTTGAGAACAGCGGAGAGGTTATAGAAATATTGTACCCACGTGATACTGAAAGCATAGAGAGTTGTATTAGACTGTGAAGTCCTACAGGTTTGTAATCTAATATATGAACTGTTTCCATAGAAGTCCGGGCAATATCTGCTTCTTTCATCAAACGTGTATGTTATTGTTATTCAGTAATCGCCAGTCATAGAGTTGGTGGTCGGTAGTAGTATTAGTTAGTTACAAAAGACACAACAATAACCAAGAGCCCATGTGATCCTACCAAAACATACCGTGATATCTCTAAGTTGCATTTGAACTATTTTCAAAAATGGTAATCGATATATTTCTGTTCATTTACCTGTTTAGTACAGCTGTGTTAATTGTTTTCACAGTCGTCGATAACTGATGATCACAGAGTTTTTATTTAAGCAGTAGAAAATCTATATTTTTAATTTTTAATCAACTGTACATATATTTTGAAGACTATTACATACTGTATAGCAACTATTTTAAGTAAAGCAAAACATTTGATAAACACTAAAACGAGGTTTATTAAACTATATTATTATTTGAATAGGGAGTTATTTAAAATGAAAACACATTATTTTGTGAGTAGAACGTCTGTTTGTGTGAGATGCCCGACGTACGGGGCAGCGACGTGAGAGAGCGCGTCTGGCCGACCACGACCGATACACACGACGCGTCCGTACCCGACGGCGATCGAGCAACGACTGACGTCGCGACGCTCAACGATCGAGCGTCGGGACGCCCAAACCCGTCCAATAGACATTCGCCGGTAAACATTGCGCGTTTAACGGACGGACTGGACAAGTTATCTATTTCAAGGTCGGGGTCAACTATACTTTGAGTTTTCCCGGATTTCCGGATAGGTGGAGAAAATAACGTTTCGCCCGAATTGAAATGATTTTTTTTTTTTAGCGACTTTTGTTGAGTTTGACCAGTCATCTTTGGTTTGACACTAAAATAGCAACAGCTTTCGCAAAAAATCGTGTTGCAGTTCTATCGTCAACAATCTCCAAAGGTCATTGCAGAAGCCTATTATAGTTTGGAATGCAAAGAACAATAATTATTCAGAAGGGCCGGGGTTTAATGCACAAGTTCCAGATTTTATTTCCCGGTTCGGGCTGAGATTTTTTAACTTTGAACATAACTTTAACCTATCTCTAGATGTGTGGCTATTGAAGGCCTATAAATAATAATTTTTTAGGAATACCCGTTCTAGGGTGCACACCAGCTTTACCTGATGTGCCCCTCTTCAGGTGACTAACTAGGTTATTAGGGTGTTTGGATAGTTGGGAAGGATTGTCCGAGGGCTGATAGTATGACTCAATCCCAGCATTCGCTTTTACGACTGAGGAAAACCTCGGAAAAAACCTTCAGTCAGGACTGCTGGTGGCCGGAATCGAACAGGCGACCTCCCGAATTAGAGTATCGCGTCTTAACGCTGAGCCACCTCTATCGGTTAGGCCTATACATGTAAACGGTGACTTTGGAGCCGTCATAACAACATTGTATGTCCCCCGATAGAAATCACTTAATGCAACTCAGTGAGTAAACTATAAATACCAATATATTTATTCATGTAATTAGTTTATTAATTAATTTATTTACAATATGGCCGAAAAGTTGGACTTTCTCCACTTTTTGACAGGTTAAACCAGGAGAACCTCAATAACATAGTTTATTTCGGAGGCTTTCACTGCCGGAGTCAACTAGTGGTTATTTACATCGAGAAACTATCGAGTACATGAATACACTCCCACTCCCTGTTTTAAACTGTGTTTTTGCATTTCTGTGGAGATTACTTCGCCCAGAATAATCCTGAAAGATTGCTCTGTAAGCTGAACGTGTTTATATTTAGTCGAGTAATATTATGGTTCTACCCACCAAGGTCTAACTCGGGTTGAAAACAATCTTTGGGGCAGAAACTAATTTCACGTTAAGAGAAGCAGGAAATAAATTGATTGATTTCATTTGTTATGTTTGATTATTATCATTAAAAAAAGCTTGGGAAACAATTTTGTGCCAACACTGCATAAATTTGATTGGATATAAAAATTATGTTAACATCTTAACAATTATCTTTCAAGAAAAATTTTACAAAAAAATGGTTTGCGTAGAAAGATTGTTAGATTGTTAGAAAGTATAAAACACATTATTTGAATGCATAACTATTCCACGAATCAGCCTGGCTTCGCGTGTTTCTGCTTGCTCAACATATTCTTGGGCTATGAATGTGGAAATAGCCGTTTAAAAAAAGCAGTAAGAGTCTGCGTGAAATTAAGAAGAGTGTTTCAGTTTTGGCCGAGATTCAAAACCGGAAACAGAAACACGTCCGAGTGACAAACTGCATAAAACTTTTGCTGGCATTTTCTTCGTTCTTAATTGTCCATTACTTAGGGAAACTCTTTATCAAGAAAGCTAGGAAAGCTAGGAAAGCTAAGAAAGCTGTGTGTAAAGGGGAGCCTAACTCAATTAGTTTTACGTTTTTTTAATCGATATCTTATAATCGATATCGATATAGAATCTCTCAAGATATTGAAAAGGTGATACATAAACACAATATTTCGTGTTGTGTCAACCGAACAACGAATATTAAAATGTAAAAATATTACAATTGCTATTTTTGCAATTCATTTATTATAAATTATTGAATTAATTTATTACCTAATTACAGAAATTACAATCGTAACAACTTAAGAAAATAAAAGTTTAAATATGTTCTTTAGCCTGATGCAAAACCAAATTCTCAGTATGAAAATATATTAATCACTTTTTTAATCTCCTGAAGCTTCGAAAGATATCAATTAAAGACAGATAATTTGAAGCCGTTTTTATATTGTGAGATAAAACCTGCCAGCCATTGAAATCAAATAATATCATGTGTCAGAACTACAATTATAAAAAAACTCAAGAATCGTTGACAACGTCCTACTTCAATCTTACTTCTATTGTGACCTTTAATATAACATTGTTTTCTCTCTCTACAAACCACAATGTTTTAGACACATCTACAGAAATAAATATCACGATAGTTCACAACGAAAATAGCCGACCAAGAAACAGCACGCTACGGTTCTGGCAAGGGTGGCACAACATTGTACGATTACAGCCGCAGATAAATGAGGCGTGGGCAGTTTACACGTTTACACGTTTACACGTTTACACGTTTCAACTTATCGGTCTTCATCTTCTTGGTAACTTACGTCATTCTTCCACTTTCTTAGTGCGTCTTACCATATCGTTGTCGTTGTCGTCGTTGTCGTTGTCGTTGTCGTTGTCGTTGTCGTTGTCGTTGTCGTTGTCGTTGAACGTAACGTAATGTAACGTAAAAACGCACTATGCGGTGGCTGTGAACCTGCAAAGTGTGAGCGCATTACGTAGCGTAGCGTAACGTAGCGTAGAATAACGTAACGTAACCACGCACAATGCGGTGGCTGTGAACTTGCAACGTGTGAGCGCAATACGTAGCGTAACGTAGCGCAACGTAGCGTAACGTAACGTAGCGAACCACGCACTTCGCTGTGGCTGTGAACCTGCAACGTGTGACCGCAATACGTACCGTAGCGTAGCGTAACGTAACGTAACCACGCACGATGCGGGGGCTGTGAACCTGCAACGTGTGACCGCAATACGTAGCGTAACGTAGCGCAACGTAGCGAACCACGCACGATGCGGTGGCTGTGAACCTGCAACGTGTGACCGCAATACGTAGCGTAACGTAGCGCAACGTAGCGAGCCACGCACGATGCGGTGGCTGTGAACCAAGATAAGGAACCCACCCCTCGTGTTAGGTACCACATTACACATTCCAATCAGTGTTCGACTAGCGATACCGATCAATAGTTCCTGTATTAGAGCCGAGGTCGGGAGAACAATCACGTGGCCCACATTAGCTGTGTGGCTCGCTACTGGGGACATTGGTTCGTATCCCGCACAAGGCTCTGGCTTGTTATTGTAATCCATCTTTCACCCCTCATCGACTCGAACAACATCATTGTAATAGTAAAGACGTAAAGCAACAAGAAATATAATTGATGATGACAACCCACACAAAGAATCATGTGAAGTTGGTGTATTTATTATTTATTTATATATTTGCAAAAATATTGAACACATTTCAAGTTATAACGCATCCTCGTAGACCTTATTTGAGCACATGTCAACGATTCTGGACCGCTGTGGCTCCGTCATCAGGACAGAATGATTTGGACAGGATATTGCAGAACCCACAGAAACGTATGACATATGCTCAAGTGTGTCTAGACGTGACGTCATGACCCGCCATGTTATTAGCGTTAATCCGGGTCACCAAGCCCAAGTATTTACATATTTATTTATATAATGTTTTCCTGCTGAAAATCATTTCTTGTAACTGAGCAGGGTAGATAATAAATACACATTTATAAAGGTTATTTATTTGTCGACACATTCTGGAAGTATCACATTATTCTCGTGTCAACCAGTGAGCCGTGCAAGTCATCAAGATGGCGCGTAAACCACCGCCTTGTCAACACCAATACACCGCCTCGCATACGTCACGGTGACGCTATGAGTTACAATCTGACAGGCTCGTCCCTAGCACGCTTCACTGGACAACCCTCACTCGTCACTTGATATCACACAAGATGGCGCGTAAACCATAGCCTTGTCAACACCAACACACAGCCTTGCATACGTCACGGTGACGCTGTGAGTTACAATCTGACAGGCTCGTCCCTAGCACGCTTCACTGGACAACCCTCACTCGTCACTTGATATCACACAAGATGGCGCGTAAACCATAGCCTTGTCAACACCAACACACAGCCTTGCATACGTCACGGTGACGCTGTGAGTTACAATCTGACAGGCTCGTCCCTAGCACGCTTCACTGGACAACCCTCACTCGTCACTTGACATCACACAAGATGGCGCGTAACCCACAGCCTTGTCAACACCAACACACGGCCTTGCATACGTCACGGTGACGCTGTGAGTTACAATCTGACAGGCTCGTCCCTAGCACGCTTCACTGGACAACCCTCACTCGTCACTTGACATCACACAAGATGGCGCGTAAACCACAGCCTTGTCAACACCAACACACGGCCTTGCATACGTCACGGTGACGCTGTGAGTTACAATCTGACAGGCTCGTCCCTAGCACGCTTCACTGGACAACCCTCACTCGTCACTTGACATCACACAAGATGGCGCGTAACCCACAGCCTTGTCAACACCAACACACGGCCTTGCATACGTCACGGTGACGCTGTGAGTTACAATCTGACAGGCTCGTCCCTAGCACGCTTCACTGGACAACCCTCACTCGTCACTTGATATCACACAAGATGGCGCGTAAACCACCGCCTTGTCAACACCAACACACGGCCTTGCATACGTCACGGTGACGCTATGAGTTACAATCTGACAGGCTCGTCCCTAGCACGCTTCATAGGACAACCCTCACTCGTCACTTGATATCACACAAGATGGCGCGTAAACCACAGCCTTGTCAACACCAACACACGGCCTTGCATACGTCACGGTGACGCTATGAGTTACAATCTGACAGGCTCGTCCCTAGCACGCTTCACTGGACAACCCTCACTCGTCACTTGATATCACACAAGATGGCGCGTAAACCACAGCCTTGTCAACACCAACACACGGCCTTGCATACGTCACGGTGACGCTATGAGTTACAATCTGACAGGCTCGTCCCTAGCACGCTTCACTGGACAACCCTCACTCGTCACTTGATATCACACAAGATGGCGCGTAAACCACAGCCTTGTCAACACCAACACACAGCCTTGCATACGTCACGGTGACGCTATGAGTTACAATCTGACAGGCTCGTCCCTACCACGCTTCACTGGACAACCCTCACTCGTCACTTGATATCACACAAGATGGCGCGTAAACCACAGCCTTGTCAACACCAACACACGGCCTTGCATACGTCACGGTGACGCTATGAGTTACAATCTGACAGGCTCGTCCCTTCCACGCTTCACTGGACAACCCTCACTCGTCACTTGATATCACACAAGATGGCGCGTAAACCACAGCCTTGTCAACACCAACACACGGCCTTGCATACGTCACGGTGACGCTATGAGTTACAATCTGACAGGCTCGTCCCTAGCACGCTTCACCGGACAACCCTCACTCGTCACTTGATATCACACAAGATGGCGCGTAAACCACAGCCTTGTCAACACCAACACACGGCCTTGCATACGTCACGGTGACGCTATGAGTTACAATCTGACAGGCTCGTCCCTAGCACGCTTCACCGGACAACCCTCACTCGTCACTTGATATCACACAAGATGGCGCGTAAACCACAGCCTTGTCAACACCAACACACGGCCTTGCATACGTCACGGTGACGCTATGAGTTACAATCTGACAGGCTCGTCCCTAGCACGCTTCACTGGACAACCCTCACTCGTCACTTGATATCACACAAGATGGCGCGTAAACCACAGCCTTGTCAACACCAACACACGGCCTTGCATACGTCACGGTGACGCTATGAGTTACAATCTGACAGGCTCGTCCCTAGCACGCTTCACTGGACAACCCTCACTCGTCACTTGATATCACACAAGATGGCGCGTAAACCACAGCCTTGTCAACACCAACACACAGCCTTGCATACGTCACGGTGACGCTATGAGTTACAATCTGACAGGCTCGTCCCTAGCACGCTTCACTGGACAACCCTCACTCGTCACTTGATATCACACAAGATGGCGCGTAAACCACCGCCTTGTCAACACCAACACACGGCCTTGCATACGTCACGGTGACGCTATGAGTTACAATCTGACAGGCTCGTCCCTACCACGCTTCACTGGACAACCCTCACTCGTCACTTGATATCACACAAGATGGCGCGTAAACCACAGCCTTGTCAACACCAACACACGGCCTTGCATACGTCACGGTGACGCTGTGAGTTACAATCTGACAGGCTCGTCCCTAGCACGCTTCACCGGACAACCCTCACTCGTCACTTGATATCACACAAGATGGCGCGTAAACCACAGCCTTGTCAACACCAACACACGGCCTTGCATACGTCACGGTGACGCTATGAGTTACAATCTGACAGGCTCGTCCCTAGCACGCTTCACTGGACAACCCTCACTCGTCACTTGATATCACACAAGATGGCGCGTAAACCATAGCCTTGTCAACACCAACACACAGCCTTGCATACGTCACGGTGACGCTATGAGTTACAATCTGACAGGCTCGTCCCTAGCACGCTTCACTGGACAACCCTCACTCGTCACTTGATATCACACAAGATGGCGCGTAAACCACCGCCTTGTCAACACCAACACACGGCCTTGCATACGTCACGGTGACGCTATGAGTTACAATCTGACAGGCTCGTCCCTTCCACGCTTCACTGGACAACCCTCACTCGTCACTTGACATCACACAAGATGGCGCGTAAACCACCGCCTTGTCAACACCAACACACGGCCTTGCATACGTCACGGTGACGCTATGAGTTACAATCTGACAGACTCGTCCCTTCCACGCTTCACTGGACAACCCTCACTCGTCACTTGATATCACACAAGATGGCGCGTAAACCACCGCCTTGTCAACACCAACACACAGCCTTGCATACGTCACGGTGACGCTATGAGTTACAATCTGACAGGCTCGTCCCTAGCACGCTTCATAGGACAACCCTCACTCGTCACTTGATATCACACAAGATGGCGCGTAAACCACAGCCTTGTCAACACCAACACACGGCCTTGCATACGTCACGGTGACGCTATGAGTTACAATCTGACAGGCTCGTCCCTTCCACGCTTCACTGGACAACCCTCACTCGTCACTTGATATCACACAAGATGGCGCGTAAACCACCGCCTTGTCAACACCAACACACGGCCTTGCATACGTCACGGTGACGCTATGAGTTACAATCTGACAGACTCGTCCCTTCCACGCTTCACTGGACAACCCTCACTCGTCACTTGATATCACACAAGATGGCGCGTAAACCACCGCCTTGTCAACACCAACACACGGCCTTGCATACGTCACGGTGACGCTATGAGTTACAATCTGACAGGCTCGTCCCTAGCACGCTTCACTGGACAACCCTCACTCGTCACTTGATATCACACAAGATGGCGCGTAAACCACAGCCTTGTCAACACCAACACACGGCCTTGCATACGTCACGGTGACGCTATGAGTTACAATCTGACAGGCTCGTCCCTAGCACGCTTCACCGGACAACCCTCACTCGTCACTTGATATCACACAAGATGGCGCGTAAACCACAGCCTTGTCAACACCAACACACGGCCTTGCATACGTCACGGTGACGCTATGAGTTACAATCTGACAGGCTCGTCCCTAGCACGCTTCATAGGACAACCCTCACTCGTCACTTGATATCACACAAGATGGCGCGTAAACCACAGCCTTGTCAACACCAACACACGGCCTTGCATACGTCACGGTGACGCTATGAGTTACAATCTGACAGGCTCGTCCCTAGCACGCTTCACTGGACAACCCTCACTCGTCACTTGATATCACACAAGATGGCGCGTAAACCA
This sequence comes from Isoperla grammatica, assembly GCA_945910005.1. Taxonomy (NCBI): domain Eukaryota; kingdom Metazoa; phylum Arthropoda; class Insecta; order Plecoptera; family Perlodidae; genus Isoperla; species Isoperla grammatica. The sequence continues at coordinate 54,937,807 of OX246741.1, forward strand.
CCGCCTTGTCAACACCAACACACGGCCTTGCATACGTCACGGTGACGCTATGAGTTACAATCTGACAGACTCGTCCCTTCCACGCTTCACTGGACAACCCTCACTCGTCACTTGATATCACACAAGATGGCGCGTAAACCACCGCCTTGTCAACACCAACACACGGCCTTGCATACGTCACGGTGACGCTATGAGTTACAATCTGACAGGCTCGTCCCTAGCACGCTTCACTGGACAACCCTCACTCGTCACTTGATATCACACAAGATGGCGCGTAAACCACAGCCTTGTCAACACCAACACACGGCCTTGCATACGTCACGGTGACGCTATGAGTTACAATCTGACAGGCTCGTCCCTAGCACGCTTCACCGGACAACCCTCACTCGTCACTTGATATCACACAAGATGGCGCGTAAACCACAGCCTTGTCAACACCAACACACGGCCTTGCATACGTCACGGTGACGCTATGAGTTACAATCTGACAGGCTCGTCCCTAGCACGCTTCACTGGACAACCCTCACTCGTCACTTGACATCACACAAGATGGCGCGTAAACCACAGCCTTGTCAACACCAACACACGGCCTTGCATACGTCACGGTGACGCTATGAGTTACAATCTGACAGGCTCGTCCCTACCACGCTTCACTGGACAACCCTCACTCGTCACTTGATATCACACAAGATGGCGCGTAAACCATAGCCTTGTCAACACCAACACACGGCCTTGCATACGTCACGGTGACGCTATGAGTTACAATCTGACAGGCTCGTCCCTTCCACGCTTCACTGGACAACCCTCACTCGTCACTTGATATCACACAAGATGGCGCGTAAACCACCGCCTTGTCAACACCAACACACGGCCTTGCATACGTCACGGTGACGCTATGAGTTACAATCTGACAGGCTCGTCCCTAGCACGCTTCACCGGACAACCCTCACTCGTCACTTGATATCACACAAGATGGCGCGTAAACCACAGCCTTGTCAACACCAACACACGGCCTTGCATACGTCACGGTGACGCTATGAGTTACAATCTGACAGGCTCGTCCCTACCACGCTTCATAGGACAACCCTCACTCGTCACTTGATATCACACAAGATGGCGCGTAAACCACAGCCTTGTCAACACCAACACACGGCCTTGCATACGTCACGGTGACGCTATGAGTTACAATCTGACAGGCTCGTCCCTAGCACGCTTCACTGGACAACCCTCACTCGTCACTTGATATCACACAAGATGGCGCGTAAACCACAGCCTTGTCAACACCAACACACGGCCTTGCATACGTCACGGTGACGCTATGAGTTACAATCTGACAGGCTCGTCCCTAGCACGCTTCACTGGACAACCCTCACTCGTCACTTGATATCACACAAGATGGCGCGTAAACCACAGCCTTGTCAACACCAACACACAGCCTTGCATACGTCACGGTGACGCTATGAGTTACAATCTGACAGGCTCGTCCCTAGCACGCTTCACTGGACAACCCTCACTCGTCACTTGATATCACACAAGATGGCGCGTAAACCATAGCCTTGTCAACACCAACACACGGCCTTGCATACGTCACGGTGACGCTATGAGTTACAATCTGACAGGCTCGTCCCTAGCACGCTTCACTGGACAACCCTCACTCGTCACTTGATATCACACAAGATGGCGCGTAAACCACCGCCTTGTCAACACCAACACACAGCCTTGCATACGTCACGGTGACGCTATGAGTTACAATCTGACAGGCTCGTCCCTACCACGCTTCACTGGACAACCCTCACTCGTCACTTGATATCACACAAGATGGCGCGTAAACCATAGCCTTGTCAACACCAACACACGGCCTTGCATACGTCACGGTGACGCTATGAGTTACAATCTGACAGGCTCGTCCCTAGCACGCTTCACTGGACAACCCTCACTCGTCACTTGATATCACACAAGATGGCGCGTAAACCACCGCCTTGTCAACACCAACACACGGCCTTGCATACGTCACGGTGACGCTATGAGTTACAATCTGACAGGCTCGTCCCTAGCACGCTTCACTGGACAACCCCCACTCGTCACTTGACATCACACAAGATGGCGCGTAAACCACAGCCTTGTCAACACCAACACACGGCCTTGCATACGTCACGGTGACGCTATGAGTTACAATCTGACAGGCTCGTCCCTAGCACGCTTCACTGGACAACCCCCACTCGTCACTTGACATCACACAAGATGGCGCGTAAACCACAGCCTTGTCAACACCAACACACGGCCTTGCATACGTCACGGTGACGCTATGAGTTACAATCTGACAGGCTCGTCCCTAGCACGCTTCACTGGACAACCCTCACTCGTCACTTGATATCACACAAGATGGCGCGTAAACCACCGCCTTGTCAACACCAACACACGGCCTTGCATACGTCACGGTGACGCTATGAGTTACAATCTGACAGACTCGTCCCTTCCACGCTTCACTGGACAACCCTCACTCGTCACTTGATATCACACAAGATGGCGCGTAAACCACAGCCTTGTCAACACCAACACACGGCCTTGCATACGTCACGGTGACGCTATGAGTTACAATCTGACAGGCTCGTCCCTAGCACGCTTCACTGGACAACCCTCACTCGTCACTTGATATCACACAAGATGGCGCGTAAACCACAGCCTTGTCAACACCAACACACGGCCTTGCATACGTCACGGTGACGCTATGAGTTACAATCTGACAGGCTCGTCCCTAGCACGCTTCACTGGACAACCCTCACTCGTCACTTGATATCACACAAGATGGCGCGTAAACCACAGCCTTGTCAACACCAACACACGGCCTTGCATACGTCACGGTGACGCTATGAGTTACAATCTGACAGGCTCGTCCCTAGCACGCTTCACCGGACAACCCTCACTCGTCACTTGATATCACACAAGATGGCGCGTAAACCACAGCCTTGTCAACACCAACACACGGCCTTGCATACGTCACGGTGACGCTATGAGTTACAATCTGACAGGCTCGTCCCTAGCACGCTTCACTGGACAACCCTCACTCGTCACTTGATATCACACAAGATGGCGCGTAAACCACAGCCTTGTCAACACCAACACACGGCCTTGCATACGTCACGGTGACGCTATGAGTTACAATCTGACAGGCTCGTCCCTACCACGCTTCACTGGACAACCCTCACTCGTCACTTGATATCACACAAGATGGCGCGTAAACCACAGCCTTGTCAACACCAACACACGGCCTTGCATACGTCACGGTGACGCTATGAGTTACAATCTGACAGGCTCGTCCCTAGCACGCTTCACTGGACAACCCTCACTCGTCACTTGATATCACACAAGATGGCGCGTAAACCACAGCCTTGTCAACACCAACACACAGCCTTGCATACGTCACGGTGACGCTATGAGTTACAATCTGACAGGCTCGTCCCTAGCACGCTTCACTGGACAACCCTCACTCGTCACTTGATATCACACAAGATGGCGCGTAAACCACCGCCTTGTCAACACCAACACACGGCCTTGCATACGTCACGGTGACGCTATGAGTTACAATCTGACAGGCTCGTCCCTAGCACGCTTCACTGGACAACCCTCACTCGTCACTTGATATCACACAAGATGGCGCGTAAACCACAGCCTTGTCAACACCAACACACAGCCTTGCATACGTCACGGTGACGCTATGAGTTACAATCTGACAGGCTCGTCCCTAGCACGCTTCACTGGACAACCCTCACTCGTCACTTGATATCACACAAGATGGCGCGTAAACCACAGCCTTGTCAACACCAACACACGGCCTTGCATACGTCACGGTGACGCTATGAGTTACAATCTGACAGGCTCGTCCCTAGCACGCTTCACCGGACAACCCTCACTCGTCACTTGATATCACACAAGATGGCGCGTAAACCACAGCCTTGTCAACACCAACACACGGCCTTGCATACGTCACGGTGACGCTATGAGTTACAATCTGACAGGCTCGTCCCTAGCACGCTTCACTGGACAACCCTCACTCGTCACTTGATATCACACAAGATGGCGCGTAAACCACAGCCTTGTCAACACCAACACACAGCCTTGCATACGTCACGGTGACGCTATGAGTTACAATCTGACAGGCTCGTCCCTAGCACGCTTCACTGGACAACCCTCACTCGTCACTTGATATCACACAAGATGGCGCGTAAACCACAGCCTTGTCAACACCAACACACGGCCTTGCATACGTCACGGTGACGCTATGAGTTACAATCTGACAGGCTCGTCCCTAGCACGCTTCACTGGACAACCCTCACTCGTCACTTGATATCACACAAGATGGCGCGTAAACCACCGCCTTGTCAACACCAACACACGGCCTTGCATACGTCACGGTGACGCTATGAGTTACAATCTGACAGGCTCGTCCCTACCACGCTTCACTGGACAACCCTCACTCGTCACTTGATATCACACAAGATGGCGCGTAAACCACAGCCTTGTCAACACCAACACACGGCCTTGCATACGTCACGGTGACGCTATGAGTTACAATCTGACAGGCTCGTCCCTACCACGCTTCACTGGACAACCCTCACTCGTCACTTGATATCACACAAGATGGCGCGTAAACCACAGCCTTGTCAACACCAACACACGGCCTTGCATACGTCACGGTGACGCTATGAGTTACAATCTGACAGGCTCGTCCCTAGCACGCTTCACTGGACAACCCTCACTCGTCACTTGATATCACACAAGATGGCGCGTAAACCACAGCCTTGTCAACACCAACACACGGCCTTGCATACGTCACGGTGACGCTATGAGTTACAATCTGACAGGCTCGTCCCTACCACGCTTCACTGGACAACCCTCACTCGTCACACTTGATATCACACAAGATGGCGCGTAAACCATAGCCTTGTCAACACCAACACACGGCCTTGCATACGTCACGGTGACGCTATGAGTTACAATCTGACAGGCTCGTCCCTAGCACGCTTCACTGGACAACCCTCACTCGTCACTTGATATCACACAAGATGGCGCGTAAACCACAGCCTTGTCAACACCAACACACGGCCTTGCATACGTCACGGTGACGCTATGAGTTACAATCTGACAGGCTCGTCCCTACCACGCTTCACTGGACAACCCTCACTCGTCACTTGATATCACACAAGATGGCGCGTAAACCACAGCCTTGTCAACACCAACACACGGCCTTGCATACGTCACGGTGACGCTATGAGTTACAATCTGACAGGCTCGTCCCTAGCACGCTTCACTGGACAACCCTCACTCGTCACTTGATATCACACAAGATGGCGCGTAAACCACAGCCTTGTCAACACCAACACACAGCCCTGCATACGTCACGGTGACGCTATGAGTTACAATCTGACAGGCTCGTCCCTAGCACGCTTCACTGGACAACCCTCACTCGTCACTTGATATCACACAAGATGGCGCGTAAACCACCGCCTTGTCAACACCAACACACGGCCTTGCATACGTCACGGTGACGCTATGAGTTACAATCTGACAGGCTCGTCCCTAGCACGCTTCACTGGACAACCCTCACTCGTCACTTGATATCACACAAGATGGCGCGTAAACCACAGCCTTGTCAACACCAACACACAGCCTCGCATACGTCACGGTGACGCTATGAGTTACAATCTGACAGGCTCGTCCCTACCACGCTTCACTGGACAACCCTCACTCGTCACTTGATATCACACAAGATGGCGCGTAAACCACAGCCTTGTCAACACCAACACACAGCCTCGCATACGTCACGGTGACGCTATGAGTTACAATCTGACAGGCTCGTCCCTAGCACGCTTCATAGGACAACCCTCACTCGTCACTTGATATCACACAAGATGGCGCGTAAACCACAGCCTTGTCAACACCAACACACGGCCTTGCATACGTCACGGTGACGCTATGAGTTACAATCTGACAGGCTCGTCCCTAGCACGCTTCACTGGACAACCCTCACTCGTCACTTGATATCACACAAGATGGCGCGTAAACCACAGCCTTGTCAACACCAACACACGGCCTTGCATACGTCACGGTGACGCTATGAGTTACAATCTGACAGGCTCGTCCCTAGCACGCTTCACTGGACAACCCTCACTCGTCACTTGATATCACACAAGATGGCGCGTAAACCACAGCCTTGTCAACACCAACACACGGCCTTGCATACGTCACGGTGACGCTATGAGTTACAATCTGACAGGGTCGTCCCTAGCACGCTTCACTGGACAACCCTCACTCGTCACTTGATATCACACAAGATGGCGCGTAAACCACAGCCTTGTCAACACCAACACACGGCCTTGCATACGTCACGGTGACGCTATGAGTTACAATCTGACAGGCTCGTCCCTAGCACGCTTCACTGGACAACCCTCACTCGTCACTTGATATCACACAAGATGGCGCGTAAACCACAGCCTTGTCAACACCAACACACGGCCTTGCATACGTCACGGTGACGCTATGAGTTACAATCTGACAGGGTCGTCCCTAGCACGCTTCACTGGACAACCCTCACTCGTCACTTGATATCACACAAGATGGCGCGTAAACCACAGCCTTGTCAACACCAACACACGGCCTTGCATACGTCACGGTGACGCTATGAGTTACAATCTGACAGGCTCGTCCCTACCACGCTTCACCGGACAACCCTCACTCGTCACTTGATATAACACAAGATGGCGCGTAAACCACAGCCTTGTCAACACCAACACACGGCCTTGCATACGTCACGGTGACGCTATGAGTTACAATCTGACAGGCTCGTCCCTAGCACGCTTCACTGGACAACCCTCACTCGTCACTTGATATCACACAAGATGGCGCGTAAACCACCGCCTTGTCAACACCAACACACGGCCTTGCATACGTCACGGTGACGCTATGAGTTACAATCTGACAGGCTCGTCCCTAGCACGCTTCACTGGACAACCCTCACTCGTCACTTGATATCACACAAGATGGCGCGTAAACCACCGCCTTGTCAACACCAATACACGGCCTTGCATACGTCACGGTGACGCTATGAGTTACAATCTGACAGGCTCGTCCCTAGCACGCTTCACTGGACAACCCTCACTCGTCACTTGATATCACACAAGATGGCGCGTAAACCACAGCCTTGTCAACACCAACACACGGCCTTGCATACGTCACGGTGACGCTATGAGTTACAATCTGACAGGCTCGTCCCTAGCACGCTTCACTGGACAACCCTCACTCGTCACTTGATATCACACAAGATCGAGATTAGTTGGTTCTAGTTTATGCAGCAAGTATCTGCAACTTGTTGGACCCACGTCAAGAGTCGAGCGATATCGGCTTCGACGTAAATTGTCTCGAAGGAAACGATTATTGACGAACTAAGAAATCGAGTTTAATTCTCGCAGTAAGTTTGATGTTTAATGAAGACTCGAGTAGTATTTTGTACTCGCGAACGACGCTGGTGCATCTGTAAGTGATAATCCATGTATTTTGATGTGACAGAACAGTGTCGTCAATGTGGTATGTTCTGTTTTGAAATAAGTGTTGTAAAGTTATATCCAGACTTTAAATACCACGTAATTCCTGTTTTAATTGTTTTATATTTCACTCACACTTCATGAAGAACGTAACATTTGTATTGACAGGCGAAAATGTTGAGCGCCATTTCACTTGCTGATGAAATACACATTCATCTAACAAAATAGCGCTTTACAACTGTTGTGTTTCATACTTGGAATAAAGAAACAATGTTAGATTTGTCAAGATATTTTATTAACACAATTTCGGTTCACTAAAATAAGTAACATACAAATAAAAACATTATAATATAATATCACGTAAACTATATAGGAGGTTACCAACGTTTACAAGACATTATGGGATATTTCCTGTTCAAATTTAGATTGGTGATCAATCACCAGTAACCTCTAACATTTTCTGTCATTGTGACAACTTCTGTTTTTAGAAGAGTATACTAACTAAATTCGTATTTATCATCGACTACACATGCAAATATATATTGAAAATTATCTCCTCGCATTTACTGGCACCATAAAAAAATAAATGTGAAGTTAAATCACAATATAAGAATCTATAACACCTCGTTTGAAAAACTTGCGCACGCAGGGCGACACTAGCGCGGCGTAGCGGTGACATTCGTTACCATTACATACTAATCGGGTCTTCTTCTACGCATGTGTCTGTTGTAAGGAAAAAGCTTGAATACCGGTATAGATTCGTATACTGTGCTTAAATCATCATAAAATAACACGAACAACAAAACAAAACCATTGAAGGGTGAGACCTTTCGAGGGCCATCCCCTTGCTACGATCATGTTGGCAAACAAGAGAGACGAAGGAAGATAGCGAGGTCCGTACATCCCCTAGCGGGGGCTCGTCGAACGGACCTTGGGAAGCTAGTCGAGCATCACCAGCCGTGCGCATGCGCGCCCTCGTCCCCACCGCCCTCGTGCCCGGCCGAGCTCTGCACCGCCGCAGTGGCGTGATGGTTGGCGGTGGCGTGCGCGGCCATGGCTGCCTGGGCCGCCTTGTGCGCAGCCTGCTGCGTTGCCTCGAGATGCGCCTGCGCGGTGCTCAGGTGCTGTGAGATGGTGGACAGGCGGTGTTGCGCTTGCTCCAACATGGCGGCCTGCGAAGCTGCCTCGGCTGCTGCAGCCCCGGCCGCTTCTTGGGCGGCCTCGGCGTTAGCCTGGGCGTTGTGCAGAGCAGAACTCAGGGCGCCAACCTAAGAAACGTCGCAATCAGTTCCAAGGCGTAAGTCATAAGGTTTGTGAAGCAAGGCGTAAGAAATATCAAAGTATGGTCAAAGATTTGAACTTCTCAAGCCTTCCACCTTACACCTTACGAAGCGTTGTGACCAGTTACATTGAAACATACACATTGCAATATTAAACCATACCTCTTGCGACTTGCCTTAAGCCTTACAACTGACAATGAGTGGCGCTTTAATACAGCTACATACGAAAGGCGCTCGATAGTAGAAGAGCAACAAGTGAATGATCGCTAAGCTACACCTATTAGAACCAACCAAAAGTAGAAACACTCAGGACGTGTCCGAATCAAAACAGCGTGAATTCTTGATCTGGGTTTCGATTTTACGTCATCAGTCATCGGTGATGTATCAAATACTGTTCGAATAGTCATGCACGAATTGACCATAACACCTAGAATAAGATCTCGACCAAGAATTAAAAGTGTACGCTTCCGCCATGATCAAGACTTAAAGGTTGGAGTTCATAGTCGGCCCCTACACCTAGGGGCACCCATTGTTGCTATGGATTTGTTTCGTTGATGGGAAATACCATGTAAACAACTGTTACTTTGGTAACAATGGGCGTCCCTAGGTGTAGGAGTCTTGGTCATGGCGGGTAGAGGAATCCTGCATTGGCGCCTCGTCTTTATAACAACATTAGACTTTGTTGTTGGAGATAGAATATAGCCTAATCAAGACCTCAAAAAGACCTAGAATTGGATCAAGGACAAGATCGACACCTAGAATAATATTGGACGTATCGGAAGCTGCAAAATTCGGGAATTCGGGGAGGAAATTCGGAGGTGGACTTGGAAGAAAGCCAGCAAGAGACCGGCGAGTGTCAACAAACAGAAGACAGGGAACAACGGAAAAAGGAATGTCCTAAGAACATGATGTCAGAAGGGGAGACGGAGGGACGACAACTAATTAAAGTCAGAAGCGCCACTGCTGGGGAACAACTTTAAGGGGAACCATCTGTTCCTGTAGGAGGAATGGTGGATCCAGAAGAAGAATAAGAAGAAGTTAGAAATACCGAAGAAGAAACGAGCATGAAAATATGCAAATACTCAAGAAAACGCGCAGGAAGACACAGAAATATAGGGTGGACGCAGAAACAAGGGGTAAGGGATGATTAAAGGAAACACAACGAAGGAAGAGTAGAACAAGAATAAACCAGAGAAAGGGAGAATGAGACAGAAGAAGGAAGAGATGATGGGGGAGGAAACCCACCAATATCTAGGACTATAGGAGCAACCCGGGATGTCGGGATCATAACCGAAATTCGAAAGACAAGAAGACTGATGCAGATAAGCAGCGCTTGGGAGGCATCATCATGTTTAAAAATGACGTAACTAATCAAAAACAAAAGTATTTCATCCACTTAAGCGACCTTTTTTACTATAACGACCGACAAATCGCGCGATTCTCCGCATATTCAAGACCATTTTATGAGCTGCCTCAATGTTCAGCACATACATTTTAAACCTCATGAAGAACATGAAACATTTATAAGAGAATCATTTTGCTAAGGCACTACATACTTTTTTTTTTACGTTGTGACAACTGTAAAGCATTTTCAAGCTATGGGGGTCCCGCAGGGTGTTTGGACATAAATATTGAGAGAGGTGAAGTACCTGCAGGGTGGCTTGTTTAGCCACGTGCTGCGCGTTGTGTGCTGCGGTCTGCGCCTGCTGCAACTGCGCAGCCTCGGACTGCACCTGCACGTGAGCGTCGTGTAGTTGCTGTTGTAGAGAGCTGACTATGGCCTTCTTGCCCGCGCTGGCTGCCTGGGCTGTGGCTGCGTTGGCGGCCGCGTTCTGGGCCAGGCTGCAACAAGGGGGGAGGTTACTTACATACACTGGCCACGCCGTAAGAAGCGAGGTGGCCTCTAACATTCTGGGAAGAGACGGTCGCTCCACACGGTCTATTTCAACGGTATTCACCGCGGTATTTGCCGATACCTGTATTGCAATGATATTCAACAGCTATAGTAGGCTAGATCACCAGTCCCCCAACCTTCCACTCAGTAGCAAGCGCCGCGATTTGAAGCCATCTTGAAATGGGCAATTTACATGCTAATTTGGACCTTTTAGTACTGCTTGCGCTGCCAATGGCAGAAAGTCGCATTAGAAACACCTATTCCCGCCTGTGTTATTTGCCCATTTCAAGATGGCTTCAAATTGACACGCTTGTGGCTGCTTGGCTGCGCATCTAGCCTACTATAGCTGTTGAATATCATTGCTGTATTGTTATTGTCCACTGTATTGACTGCACCAACCTTAAATGGAATGCGACCTCACCACGTCTGACAACATCCGGGCGATATTATCACTACAATACCTGAGGCAGGAGAACGGGATGCAACTAGATTTAGGTTGGTAGTTGTCACACGCGTCACTTCACTATTACATAATCCGTAACGACAACACCCTGCAAGTTAATTTGACGCGACTATACATGTGTGGCGAGGAGCCGGTGTAAGCGTTAGCCGGAGCATTTCACCAACACAATTAGCAAATCATAGCGATTCCACCGATAGAGGTGGCTCAGCGGAAAGACGCGAGACTCCATAATTCGGGAGGTTGCCGCTTCGATTCCGGCCACCGGCAGTTCTGACTGAAGGTTTTTCCGAGGTTTCCCTCAGTCGTAAAGGCGAATGCTGGGATTGAGTCCTACTAACAGCCCTCGGACATACCTTCCCAGCTATCCAAAACACCCTTATAACCAGTGGCGGTTTTTACGGTGTGCAAGGTGTGACAATTGCACACCTGATCAATCAGGAAAAATAAAAAAATGGTAGAGGGTAATCGGAGTCTTCGTTTGTAATTCCACAAATATATACTGTGTGTAGTATGTATCTAGTTATTAAGTACATAAAATCGTACAAAAATAATATTATAATAATAATATGATGGATGGTAATCGGAGTATTCGTCTGTAACTCAAGGTATATACAATGTGTAATATGTATGCCTATCTAGTTATTACATAAATAAAAAAAATCACTTTTAATTTGCTCTAAAAATTTGCCCCGAAATCACATCCATGGTCAAAGTAAAGTGAGAATTCACCTGTGCATTAACAAAACTAAGCTGTTTAAGCTGCATATTTCACTGTCATAATACATAGAATACAAATTCGCCTTAGATCTCGTTTTAGGCCATTAAAATTAACATTTCCCCAAAAAATGTTCGCTTGCCACCGGCGGCTGGGGCTTTGCCCCGACTCCAGCTATTCCGCGCCACCTCGTTTTTTTGGAATTGCACACCTGATATTGAGTTCAAAAACCGCCACTGCTTATAACCTAGTTAGTCACCTGAAGAGGGGCCCGCATATCAGGTAAAGCTGGTGAACACCCTATAACGCGTATACCTACGAAAAATTATAATTATAATTATAGCGATTCCGAGTTGGCACAATGTCTTAAAATACCATAAAATATTAAAAACATTTTAATATGTAGTGAAATACAATCAAACTTCTTTATAACGAACTCTTGGGGGCCAGATCATTATTTTGTTATAAAGAACATTTCTTTATACCTTTCCATGCAAAAGGACCTTTAGGCACCCCAAAAACAGTTTGTTAAATAGATCATTTTGTTATAAGGATGTTTGTTATAAAAAAGTTTCGTTGCAGTAACAATATCCTGTAAGTATAGGGATATCAAAAAGCATGTGTTTCACTTAACGTGTACTTCTCGTCCACCATCGAATGTACAGTGTACACATGTACATTGTACACGCGTAATGCTACAAGAAAAGAAGAGCAAACAAAGCATTGCTCATAGTATCTTCACTGGTCTTTACATGTTCACTGCATATTAATTCACCCCCGTCAAGCAATCAAGAGCCCTTCCGAGTCCCTATTGACTCTGATAAGTAGGGCTACGACAGTAAAATTGCACGCCGAGAAACAGTCCGCGGGGGGGCTGGGGGGGGGGGGGGGATGACGGAACATTGGTAACCCCGTGTACACTTACCACCCCTACCTGTAGCATCAGGAAACTGTTGTCTCACTATAAAAACGGTGCGAAATGAAAGTGTTTTAGTAATATATATGGAGAAAGCTTCACAATATTAAAACGAGTGATAAATACCCGAATTGTAGTTTCGTAAGAACTAAAGAACTGTATTAGACTGAAGAACTTAATGGTTTAATAATCATCAATGGAGCTGTAAGAAGGTTGCTTAGCAGCGCTATCTATGTCAGCAAAGACATTGGAGTCCATAGTTTGAGTCCTCAATAGAACGTTCCTAGATATGTCTACAGATAAATAAATAAATTCATATTTAGAGTCTACCCACTCAGTAACAAGACTGATTTTCAGTGGGGTACTTGAATTTAAAGCGACTAAACCAACCCGGTGGGCTCCGAACACCATCGACGAGTGAGCGATATTTTAAATATGAAATATATGAATCAGTGATTAGACAGTGTGAACACCTGCGGACAAATGCCACAGTCAACAAGGCCGATTAAGAACAACTTTGAATTTATTGAGTGCTTCGTTGCTAGGACGGCTCCGAAGTCACCGTTTACTTATTTTTAAGACAAGAAGTGATAGAATTGAATCCATATAGGCTACTCACTATCGGTGTCTGAAATGCAATTAGCCGTTAGAATATTCTTTAATTTGTTACTATTCTGTTGTAATCGATGTCGCTGTTAACACTATAACGTGTTTTACTCAAGTGAAAAGAAAGAATCTTGAAACCAATTACTTTGAGTGGACCACACAGAGTGCAAGAATACAATAGACGTACTCAGTGCAGCCAGGGAGAACTTCTTTATCGACTCTCGTGCCACCCGTTGGGACGTTCTTTTGTTTAATGTTACCTAATTAGAAAGAAGGCTGTGGTTAATTAAGCTTCGTTTCGCAGGTTCTCTATCTCAATAATGATAGTGTGGCACATCCAAAACACGGAGCATGATTGTACGATACTCATACATAATTCATTATCACAGGAAATAATCATATTAAAACACTTTCTAAAACATTTTGTCGCTGTCGATGGAACAATGAGAGGGTAACTTCTTATCGGTGAGAATCTATGAATGGGGATGCGACCATTACGCCTACTGAGCACTGCCTGCTAGAAGTCACCGTTAACCCATTTAGGAGGCACTAGACTCATTATGATCGGAACAATATCCTGCAACTGCAAAGAGGTCAATTAATCTGTTTTGCCAACGAATTAGAAATATATCTATTTCAGAATTAATCTGGGACCTTTAGATAGAATTTAATCACGGTCCTCTAAATCTTCAATGACAACAATGGTCAACAATAAATACTAGTCTTTAAATGTTATATCAAAGTGTATATTTCATTGTTGTGGATTGATGTCATTAAAGATTTAGAGGACCGTGATTAATTCTATCTAAGGGTCTAGATGAATCTTGAAAATGGTCTATTGTTATTGTTGAAAGTTATGTACAGTAACTTATACCTAATATAATATTGACTCGGCTACGCCTTCCTGTAGCTCTCTCCCTACTCCCTAGAACCGACCCCAGTTCCCATCGCACAAGTCAACATACTCTCTCTACCTCTTTAGTTACTCGTTTACTCGTTGTGAAGCGTGTGTGCGCTCTACACACGAGAACGCAATCAGTAAATCAAACAAAACGAGGGCTGCCTGTGTTGCTCTCATGCGAGCATTCTAGCGTTTGTTCACTTGAGCAGCATCGCTTATCAACGTTAATATAGTTGCTGAAGCTACCGATAGGGGCGTTCAGTCAATATACCATTCTTCTGTGCCGTTAGAATCACTATCACTGTTGATAGTACTGAAAACTAACCAATTTAAATTTAATTGCAGTATAGTATGGAAGACTGACAGATTGTTTTCGAATCTCAATATATTTTGTATAATGTATTCTGTATTGTCACGTTTCAAATGCGTTTAAATAGAAAACAATTACTTGATTGTATTACAAATTAAAAGGTACTGTAAACGATCTGGTTGCATTTAAATACTATCTTATACGAAAGATTTCAAAATACTGCAAAATGTCAAGTTTGGTTTGGAGTAAAATTTTCTTTGGTCGCGTATTGGGACTTAAGCTGATCTATACCCTACTAAAATTCCAAGATGTTTTGTTTGAGCCATCTCTGTTAGTTTGTAGTGGCTACACTGATACACTCACGTGGTTAAATGTTGCCCCTCGTTATGGACATATAACCTACAGCATATCACATGATCTAACAATACTTCAGTTTGTCTCGATTAGCCTCGTTGCAAAAATATGAGACGTTAAGCCCAAATAATCAAATCGTTACTTAGTTACCTAGTTACGAGAGATATTATTTATTAGATCATGTATCTAACTTACAGTAGTGCTGTGCATCGTACGAAATATTGTTCTAGTTCGGTGTCTTTCAGCAAGGCTGTTGAATGTAAAATATTCATGAGTATTTAATACTTGGACCCAACTTTCTATCTTCTTGTTACTGTTCTGCGCTCTTAAAATTACATCAATTAACTTAAAATCAGAAAATGATCACGATGTCGTAACATACATATCAATGTGCTGACACTTGTAGAACAATCTAGATGTCAGTGTCACAAATGCAAGAGTTTCAACAATTGTTTGTGGATTATATTTACCTAATCTAAGATAATACGATACATTTCTCGAAACAGTATTTAATACTTTGCTAATTCAACTTTCTATTCATGTTCTAAACGTTATTTGGTTTAGTCTTCATGAATTCAGCTGTAGAACAATATACTCATAAGAAATCTTTAGAGCACAGAACTAAAACAATTACCCATTTTAGTTTCAACTTTGCGGGAAATAGTTTTTAGTTTTTGAATAGGCAGAATCTAATAACTCGAGTTCCAATTTATATTTCCCCCTCTCTAGTCCCTCATATATGGCTGCTGGCGATAAAACGTCCTTAAAGTGAACTTAAGAAACTTTCTCAGCAATAACTTATGCACTATACAAACCAGTTCACTAATTAGTTTTCGATTATTGAAATAAGTTAACATGATTTCAACTGAGCGAGTTTATTCTAACTTTGAAACGCAAAAATAATGACGTCATCTAGTTCAGTGGTCAATGCAAATAATGGTTTCAACTTAGTTTGGATATTATTGAAAGAAAACAAGCAAGACAAAACGAAGCCACAATAACCAACTAGCAAATATAATGAAAAATCTCTACGAACTTGCTCAACAACTCTGGAAGAACAATCTGGTTAGGATATCACCCGCTCCCCCATAAGACAAGACGTCAACCCACGCGACCCTTAACAGTCTGAGGTAGCAGATTGTGATGGTATAATGTTTTCTGTTCGTAACTTCAACATCAAAACAACTTTAAAAATCGAAATTGTGGGATGAGCACAAGACATATTGTCAGGGTATACAGAGATGACGGAAGAATATCTGCAACATACATTACGTTTTGTATTAAATGCGATGATGCAATATTTCTGTACACTGACGCATCCTCCCACATGTCCTAGACTTGAGATCCTCCCACATGTCCTAGACTTAAGATGTCCTTAGTTTGCCGCTCCCCTGCTGCTCCCCTCCATCGCTATGTGACCACCCCTTACCCCCTGACAACCCGACAATCATTTCATATTACGTTATTTTTAATGTCATATTTGTTATGCTGGGCACTGGTCATATAACTAGGAGGTTGAGCTTCAACTATCTACGTAACTTTCTCACCTGCTCGTTGCCTCGTATGCGGCCTTACTGCCAGCAGCGCTCTGGCTACTGGTGGCGCTCTTAGCGGCGCCCTCTGCAATCAGCACTAAGAGTTGAGCTTCAACTATCTACGTAACACTCTCACCTGCTCGTTGCCTCGTATGCGGCCTTACTGCCAGCAGCGCTCTGGCTACTGGTGGCGCTCTTAGCGGCGCCCTCTGCAATCAGCACTAAGGGTTGAGCTTCAACTATCTACGTAACACTCTCACCTGCTCGTTGCCTCGTCTGCGGCCTTACTGCCAGCAGCGCTCTGGCTACTGGTGGCGCTCTTAGCCTGTGCTGCGGCGCCCTCTGCAATCAGCACTATGAGTTGAGCTTCAACTATCTACGTAACACTCTCACCTGCTCGTTGCCTCGTATGCGGCCTTACTGCCAGCAGCGCTCTGGCTACTGGTGGCGCTCTTAGCGGCGCCCTCTGCAATCAGCACTAAGAGTTGAGCTTCAACTATCTACGTAACACTCTCACCTGCTCGTTGCCTCGTATGCGGCCTTACTCCCAGCAGCGCTCTGGCTACTGGTGGCGCTCTTAGCGGCGCCCTCTGCAATCAGCACTAAGAGTTGAGCTTCAACTATCTACGTAACACTCTCACCTGCTCGTTGCCTCGTATGCGGCCTTACTGCCAGCAGCGCTCTGGCTACTGGTGGCGCTCTTAGCGGCGCCCTCTGCAATCAGCACTAAGAGTTGAGCTTCAACTATCTACGTAACACTCTCACCTGCTCGTTGCCTCGTATGCGGCCTTACTGCCAGCAGCGCTCTGGCTACTGGTGGCGCTCTTAGCGGCGCCCTCTGCAATCAGCACTAAGAGTTGAGCTTCAACTATCTACGTAACACTCTCACCTGCTCGTTGCCTCGTATGCGGCCTTACTGCCAGCAGCGCTCTGGCTACTGGTGGCGCTCTTAGCGGCGCCCTCTGCAATCAGCACTAAGAGTTGAGCTTCAACTATCTACGTAACACTCTCACCTGCTTGTTGCCTCGTATGCGGCCTTACTGCCAGCAGCGCTCTGGCTACTGGTGGCGCTCTTAGCGGCGCCCTCTGCAATCAGCACTAAGAGTTGAGCTTCAACTATCTACGTAACACTCTCACCTGCTTGTTGCCTCGTATGCGGCCTTACTGCCAGCAGCGCTCTGGCTACTGGTGGCGCTCTTAGCCTGGGCTGCGGCGCCCTCTGCAATGGACACTAAGTCCACACCGTGGTCCTCGCCCCCTCCGCCGCCGTACGCTCCCAGTCCGTCGCTGTATCCGTGTCCGCCCCCCTGGGCCGCGGCGCTAAAGTGGGCCCCCCCCGCGTGCCCGCCCCCCAGGTAGACCACGGAGTTGCTGTACCCGCCGCCGCCATAGCTGCCGTAGGACCCGCGCTTGTCCTGCGTGACATAAAACAAGTGTTACACATATAATTTGCATTTTAAATATGTATTAGCACTTTTAAACTAGTGAACTATAGTAGGAAAAAGCAGGAAAGACGATGGAGAAGTGAAAGAAGAGGGTATGGCAAGCTGATGCCAGCAAACTCTGTTTATCCAAGTATATTGCTGTCTACCCAATTTACTTTGGAAACAGGCGTATTGAGATTAGCACTTTCACTGTCCATAACGACAATAGCATTGTATAGCATCTTTGTTATATGCAATAAAAATCCACCCCTTGTCGTTTTCTTCTACTTCTATTGGGAATCTGCGCCAGCAAGTGAATTTAAAATTGTGATAATTTCATATTTGCCCCCAAAAAGAAGTAACAACGTTACATTGATTTTCAATAGGCATGGAAAAATGACCTCAACTTTTTGAATTGTTTTCTAAAATCTAGAAAATAATAAGAGAAGTTTGACGCAAGTATCCCTCTTGCAATAGACTCAGTTCTTCCCACCACTGCTCAAAATTACTATCACCAATACTAGACTCTCACAGCGTAAGTCCTTTTGCCAGTAAATTACATTTACTTCGTTTCGATAGTAATCCTTGCTGCGGTACACCGGATTATGTGTTCTGCATTATGTAAATGTATTTCGAAACTAGGTTATTAGTGCTGGGCTATTGCATGTGTGAATCTGTATTACTAATTAGCGATCCTCCGTGCTATGAATACTCATGCAATACATGTTATCATGCATTGACCTTGAACCTCTGATGCTCATGTAATGTGAAGCTCATCTAGATTGTTTTAAACAAACCGGAAGTTACGATTCGAACACGTTTCCTTTTACTTTCCAATTCCGGAACATTCCCACGCGAAAACCTTATCAGGGATTAGCTGCAAAACCCTCGCGCTGGTCACTTTTTACCGTGTTCGAATAGAGAAGTGGATTACTGACCGCTATCTTGTAAGGCAGTGTTTGTAGAAGGAACGCAAGGATTACATTTAGTGAAACTATCTCGTTTGCCCGGTGTTTTGTTGACTTTCCAGACGGTAAAAAACACTTTGCCATATTGGATGTCTATTTCTCTAAGGGTTAATGGGGGTGAGAATTACTGAGCAGATTTGGACATGAGTAGGTGGCTGATATGATGATGGTGACGTGATAAAATTTGAGCTGAACTTCTCAAATTTTGGAAACTGTGCTATAATCTAGACGATAAGTTTACAACTGTCAATGTAAATCGAAGTTGAAGACAAGCGTTGTATTAAGGTTACCACAAAAAAGTATTGTTACTCGTACAGTACATAGAGAAACGTATAAAAAGCATTTTCAGTTTCAATTTATAGCATTTTGTTGCATCTCTTTTTTGCGAACATTAAAAAGAGAATAAAAGTGTCATATTTTCATTTTTAAATTATGTCATTCTATTAAAAGAAAAGCATAAACACTTGGTTAACCGTTAAATACAATAAAATATTAATAGAATAACCTTAGTTTTAGTTGAAACTGCGCTTTGTAACATCAATACTCAAAACGCTATTTTCACGTATCTCGAATCATTTGGTTGTGTTTCTTACCCGACAGTTACTAATTAAATGTAAAATGGTTTCTTTAAAACATAAAATTAAAAATTGACTTTAGTGTGTGATACACGAGGGTGAAAGAACGCCACAATATTTAACTAGACTAACAACCAATCGAGCTCGGCCACTGAGCGAGGGTGACGTAGTGGACTGACGATGAATATGTGATGTTGTTAGATGGACTGAGGAGAACATGGACTGATCATATTGGAATTATATTGAGTGAAAATTGTAAAATTGAATGAAACTATTTATGAGTGAAGAGAAGGTACGAATATTCTTGACTCGTCTCGATAAACCTCTAAAAATATCTAATCACTTACCCTGGATTCGTCAGCTGATAGGTCCTTTTCCACCACCTTCTTCTTCTTGGGCAGACAAGACGCCAGGCCTGGAAGAATACAATGGTTTGATTACGACTGACTTGGGTACAATAATACGAGGAACTAAGCTGATTTAACTTGACAACTCACTCAGCAAGGCTACGAAGATGCATAACTTGATGTTCATGTTGTTGGGGTTCTGTAAAGAAAGAGACGATATTCGTGAATAAGAAACATTGACTATTTGTTGCGGTAAAATATTATCTACAGCCCTACCTAACACACACCGTGAAAACTCAGTTGTAGATGTATAACAGTAATATAAAATATATTATTTTATAAACATGTGAAATTAAATTACTAAAATAGAATTATATTTATATATTTGAATGTATTACCTGAGAACAATGTTGGTATGAAGCTGTTAGCTACACTGTTCAATAACACGAATGCAAAACTATTTAAATGCCACAATACAACAGCACACAGTCTTTATATTTGGTAATGTTTTAAATATTAACACTGCCAACAAATATTTAAAAAAAACTGAATTCATGCAAATTGCATCAAAGCACACTGCATGTATTATGTATATAAATGTATCCTTTCCATAGAGGGGAGGACACAAAAAGAAAAAAATCAAAAAGAAAAAAGATTTTTATAAAAAAAAAAAATGACTTCAATATGTTCACTTATTAATAATTAATCTTTGTTCGATGTGTTTGGTTACTTGTACAGGTAAAGGTAATGCTCACCTGGTCAACGCGCTAACTGTGTATGAGGTGCTGCGGCTGCTGAGGCTTAGAAAGGAATGATACATTTTAGAGCCGTCATCAGTTTATATAGTAATTACCGGCAGGAAAAGAAAGAAGATGATTCGTATTAGTCTAACGTTGATTTTATTATTGCCTTTCAGTTAAGTCTGTGTACCATGGAACCTTTATGTGTATGAATACTACGCTACGTTTCTTGTTCCGGACCAGTGACAGCAAATCTGTAGGACGTACTTTTCTCTTTCGAATACCGAGAAATTTGATTGTGATTATTATGTAACGCTGGTATTCGTCTATTTTCTAATGGCTAGAAGCCGATAGAGGTGGCTGAGAGGAGCGAGACTCTAATTCGAGAGGTCGCCGGTTCGATACCGACAATCGGCAGACCTGACTGAATGTTTTACACTAGGTTTGACTCAGTCACAAGGTGAATGCTGGGATTGAGTCATACTAACAACCCTCGGACATTCCTTCCCAACTATTCCAAGACCGCAATACCCAGTTAGTCACCTAAAGAGGGACCTGGATTGTCCCTGAATAGGTATCCTAAGAATTAATGGCTATACTTCAAGATTTCATCGGTTTCTTCAGTCTACAAACCGTTATAAAATAGAATGAAAATATAATTAATATTTGAACAAATTAAATGCACATCTAATCATTTCAATGTCAGTAATTTTCTGTGTTTGTTTCTGTATTTTACTCAATAATTGTAATTGTTCCATATGATTTCTTGAATTACTCTGCTCAATGTGTTCAGATACTTCGAGTACAACTAAATTAGCCAGCTTATCAATTAGATATATACGGTTCATGCATTACACAAACGTACAAGATTATTACTCAAAATATTAACGATAATATATTAAAATTACTATCTTTTTCATGACAATTGATTAATTGGTTCATATTTTTAAAGATACAAGTTGTGATAGAACAATAAATGTGTTATTGTATTCATTATACCAACTCACCATAAATATTACAATAATTTACATTAATATTGTGATTGTACAATGTGGAACATTGTTTGAAGGTAGAAATCATCCTATGATGCATGCGAACACACAATGGAAGTCTAGTAGGCCGTGGTTGGTCTACGAACAGATCATAAAGGCGAGTCGTGTGAAAGTGTTGATTTGCTCCGCTCGTTCACGCATCTATTAGATCAACGCAGCGGCCAGCGAAGCTAATGTTAGCTTGAATTACACTTACAGGTGTGACAGCGGGGATTGGTTAGTTAGGTAATTCTATTTGCCAATGATGTCCACTATTTGAGATTGCGTTGGGTTGACCAACTCGAAAAATATGACAGAACATGGGCATGTTTAATTGATATATTGAACAGCGGGAACAAACGTCGAAGCTAGTTCTGATCAAGAACATGAATTTAGATATTAAGATAGAGTTTCGCAGACTTTTATTGTTGTGCCCAGAATTGAGCCATTATGTTATAGTTTATGGTTTAACGATATTGGAAAAAACAAGTACTGAATTTTTAATAATCTAAGATTTATGCTGATGAGGCGAGCAGTTGAATGATGAACAAAGATGATAGATATTTCGCCTTTACCTCTCATAATTTGGTAATTATGCTAATCGAGACTATGAGTAGGTGATATAGGGAATGAAAAACTATTCATGATACATTTCGAAGACTGGATTCGAACCTGGAACGCAGCAACCGTGGTTTACTATATCAAGGGGTAATGGAACCCGGCCAATCTAGCTACTTTTGTAGAAGAGCATTTACTACAGAAAATATTTCGCACTCGTCAACTGAAAGGACCTTTAATTTATCGCATATATTTATTTTGTTTTAACTGTTCATTTACGGTCCATGAATTTATTTATTCGGTCTATTTATTTATGTAGGTATTTATTTATTTAACGATCGATGTTCAAAAAAATGAAACTAATGTGATACACACGGACAACATACAGTTTTGTTATTCCACAAACCTGTACTAATTACGGTAGCTTCCAACTACAAACTCTAATGTTTCAGGTGATATGAATATACTTATTTATGATTGCGTTTTTAATTTTGTCTTCGTATTTCTAGAGATCAATCTTAGAACATAGATAATGACGAAAACGAACCCGTACAAGGGAGCGGTCACCCACCCACCTCACGACCTTGCTCAATGCTGCTTAACTTCGATGTTCTCAAAGTAACAAAACATCTTCAATATTTTGAGAAACATCTCAGAAAACGTTCCACCCTGTCTAATATATCGAAGCAGCCGAAATAACTCGATGTTCGGATATATCGTATTTCTCTTGGAATATTGTTCGTAGCTCGTTTTCCATCTTTTTTCTTTCCGCTTGAGCGCAGCCTTGTAAAACACGACCGATGCGCAATCTGTCAGACCGACTTCTGAGAGCGCAGTCGATATCTACGTTTGTCATACTCAACGTCAGATCTCGAAACATAGGAGGCTTATTCTCGTACGGGATATTACCCCGGTCAAATAGCAATTTTACCCGGAATTAATTGGTACAGAATTTTTTTTTATCAGAAGTTGTTTGCTATGTATACCTTCATATTCCGAAGAAAGTTTACCGCCGTCCGACCCCCCTAATTAACGTAATTAATTAATTTGCTAAAACTAATTAATGCTTATATAATCGTTATTTTCAAAGATTTTTCTGATATTGTATATTAAATACATTAAGTAAGGCCTTTTGTAAGTAGAACAACATTCAAAACCTGTATATAGATAATTCGGCAAGCATTAATTAATTAATATCAATATAATAACATTTTTAATAAAATGGTTCCCGTGTATAATTGGTATTATGAAATATATAGTTGATAGTTGCAAATACAATGAAACTACTGTAGAAAGTTTACCGAAATAAAAGTAATATTCGTATGATAAATCAGCATAATTAATGAATACATTAATTACCGATGTTTAAAAGGAATACATATTTGAATGTATGCATTATGGGTATCAAAAGAAAGCTGCCGATACGTGGGTTTTATTATCGGTATCTCCGGGAGAAGTAAAAAAAAAAACATTTTCCTAGGGGATGGAGGGGGGGGGGGGGGGGGAATGCAAATGTTTCGTTAAACGTATCAATCGAAAGATATTAATACGTCGTTTTTAGGAAAAGTACTGTAACAAGGCATAAAAGAAAATGTACCCTAGTACTTGGCTAATATATTGGTGGGGGGGGGGGGGGGGGTTAAGTAAAAGAGCGCCTTGTAAATTCAATTTTAATGTTTTAATGTTTACCCAATTTAATTGATGTGACTTCATAGATATGAGATTCGATTACTCCGATACAAAAGACCCGTCACGGCCTGGGTTAGAATAAACCCAGAGTGACCCTGCTGGTCGTAAGAGGTGACGAAAGGAGACCCAGTGATATTCCCTCACCCCCACTATCCCACTGATGATTTATTCTCCCACTTGTCCCTGCCCTCCCTTGCTGGATTCCCTTTATGACGATTGACGACCTCGCGATGTAGATGGACCTGATTCGGAAGACGTCATATGACCTAAGGGGTCGAGTACGTCGTTAAACACCGCCAATAATATAATCCGATACAGAATTATAGGCCCGTCTACCAAGATTCACTTTGCAGTGATCCACCATGCAATGAGGGTAGAATTCTCATGGTTAGATGACTCTACGTGCGGCATCATCTTTTGCTTGAAGTACTGTTATGATAGGTTATTGTCTTGACCCGATGTAGGAAATCTTGATTTGTTAATTACACACCAATAATATGGCCCCTTGATTGGGTTGGTGAGAAAATTATTTTTGCTGCTCAAGCAACAGTCATGTTTGGTTCAACTGGATTGTAGGGCGTTTATAACCATGCCACTCCGTTTAAAATGTTTTGTTTTTTTTGCTGTTGTTGATAGCCCATTATAATCAACATCAACTACTACAGTGGTATTTTAGTATTTGCTTTTGATGTACTAAGCATGCATATTGCGTAGCAGCTCTTCATAAGATTTGTCTCTGGACCAATGTATAAACGATGCAGTCAATGCCCTCCATAAAATACAAAGCAATTGTTATTTATTTTTTCATATTCCATATTCTCGTATTCATATTCATATTCGCGATCATAATCGGGGTCGGGATGGATCGTTACCGTACATTTTCTTCAGTATACACAAGAGAAAAATTTTGATCTTGCCTTGGAACACAATAATCTGAAGGTAGTGTTGCCTCTGATGACTCTCGAAAGACGCGCGAGAGTCGTTGGAAAATCAGCAAAGGATCGACTTTATTGTATTTCCACAAATGAACGGCTCAAAAATAATTGCGCTCACTGAATTCAATACCCAACTAATCAATATCAACAACTTATTTACTTTGTTGTATGAATTGCATAAAAATGTAAGTCTTATTATATGTTTATCTAAACGTTAAAGTTTGTTTGGTATTACGGGTGAAATCTTTGTGTTATACTGTTCATTGAGAAATTCCGCAGTAATGACAATATTACAAATTTTTTTAAATCTTGGTAGACGGGCCATAAGTTTTGTATCGGAGAAACCGGACCTCATATTTATGACGTCACATCAATTGGTGCCAGATCCAGTGATGCAAGTGGTAAGAAAGAAGGGCTGTAGCTCAATGATCTTTTCCCCTCCACCTTTCACCCAATTACAAGAGGTTTAAAGAGACAATAAGGTGAAATTTTTAGTGTTCAGCAAACATTTTAAAGACTTTTATTAAAATTAAGTCTTACTAAACATGTTTTCCATGGACGTAGTAATCTTGTTTTTTCGACTTATTATATTACTGTTTTAACGCAAATTACTGTTCTGTTGTTGTTGTTGAAGTGGGTCAGTGATACTTGTTCGTTTAGCTTAATTTGAGTCGTCTCGATTAGCCATCGTTGCATAAATATGAGACGTTAAGCCCCATTAATCAATCTCTTAATTTGAGTTTATTTCACATCGGGTCTATTTTACTATATTTTGAAATGTTATTTTTATCTGGTATTTTAAAACATACGAAACAAGTTAGTTATTGCTAGAATGTGATGTATATACATAAAAAGTAAGTAAGAACTGGTATTCAAATAAGTACCAGTACGGCGCTGCGGCACACTTTCATCATTGGTTAGATCACTTCTAAAATGGGTTCATAAAGTGCCTGTTTTATTTACCCCCCGCCCCCTCCACCACCCCCAACCGAATATATAGGCCAAGCACTAGGGTACATTTTTTTAATCGTGCTGTTAAGGTACTTTTCCTAAAAACAAGGTATTAGCTTTTATTCCATACGTTTGAAGGCCTGCATCCCCCCCCTCCCCCCCAAAAGAAAAATGTAGTTTTTTGTTTTTAATTCACCCGAAGATACCGATATTTAAACCCACGGATCGACAGCTTTCTTTTGATACCCATAATGCATACATTCAAATATGTATTCCTTTTAAACAATTGGTAAATAATGTATTCATTAATTATGCTGATTTTCAAACGAATATTACTTTTATTTCGGTAAACTTTCTACAGTAGTTTCATATGTGTTTAATTATGTATTTACAACTATCAACTATATATTCCATTATACCAATTATACACGGGAACCATTTTATTAAAAATGTTATTATATTGATATTAATTAATTAATGCTTGCCTAAATATCTATATACAGGTTTTCAATGTTTTTCTTATTACAAAAGGCCTTCCTAATGTATTAAATATAGCCTACAATATCAGAAAAATCTTTGAAAATAACGATTATATAAGCATTAATTAATTTTAGCAATTTAATTAATAACGTTAATTAGGGGGGTCGGACGGCGGTAAACTTTCTTCGGAATATATAGGTATACATAGCAAACAACTTCTGATAAAAAAAAAATTCTGTACCAATTAATTCCGGGTCAAGCCTATTTCAGCTTCTATATTACCGGGGTATATTGAATAGCGACATTGGTAGAAAGATAATGTGAAGGGGGGGGGGGGGGGGAAGGGGGGATGATAAGTTACTTATATAGTCACATTAGTGCTTCTCGGTGGGATTCAAACCCAGTCATTTTCTAGTTCTTATGAATTAGAAAATAATAACAATCATATTGGAAACAATTTTACTTCGTTGTTATAATTATAATAACTATCAACTGTTATAACTATAATCATGCAATTAATGTTTTTATTTATTCTACCTGCATGCTTGGGACTTATATACAAAATGATCCCTTCTGAACTAAAATAATATAGCTTACATAATGCTTATAATGGCGCATTTTGATAGGTTTGGAAGGCTGAAGAGGGTCTAGCAGCCCTGCAGTGGCCTTCCATATCCGTTCTGGGTATGGTGAACCACAATAAATAGAAATAATAGGTATTGGATATATTGCATGATTAGTGCATGACTGCGCATATTTGATGGTAACATACGCCAGAGCCTCTCATTTATTTCCCAGAGGGTAAATATGGTATTTGTAAACAAATAGCCACGATTAACATCCAAGTTAAAGTTTCATTGATGTAGATTATGATAGCACTCGCATAAAGCCAACGAAACTAAACTGGTGGCAGTTGACTCCCACGCGTCGCAGCCTACTTGATCCACCAGTAGTAAACATATCAGTGTTGTGGGTCTGACAGTCAATGAATAACTGCTTTACAACTAATACCCACATTACACGGTTCAATACTTTCGTCAAATTATGGAATTCAAGTAAAAAAAAGCATCAATTAATATAAGCTATATTGTTGCAGTTATTTACCAACTGTTTTTGATTCGCTTTTGTAGTGTCGGCATAAGTTAATACTATGAAGCGATTATATTGGTTTTTCGTTGCATGGCTGAGTACGCCCAACTTCGCTTGCTATAGTATAATCTTTCATCAATCAAAATTCATATTATAATTCATAATTCATATTAATGTAATAAAGTCGTATTTAAATGCCATTTTTACGACGTTTTGATAGTGATAATATTGCATATTTACATACTTACATGCTTGTTTTATGTTTCTTAGCAGATAACTAATCTATTCATAGTTATCACAATATATAATCATACAAAACTATTATGTGTACAAAGATTGCTGTCTAATAATATCAAGAAAGAGTTCTGCTCAGGCAACAACGTAAATGGTTGTAACTTGTAAGTATAAGCACAGTATTAGAAGCTAAAGTACGAAAATTCCTCCAAACAGCCCCATGTAATTTCTTCTTCATATTTCACCCACGCATCGTCTCGATTAGCCAAGTGGCAAAAATATGAGACGTTAAGCCCAAATATCTATCAATCAATTAACGAAAATTAAAAGAGTTTGCTAGAACTCAATGGTAAATATGTCTGAATACATTACACAGATTGTCCAATGTTTGATTAATGTAACAATATTGTGTTCCAGTGACATTACTTATAGAACAAAACCCTCTCTCTCCCTCCCACACGATTCTCTTGTAAACTACGACACCACTCTTTCCAAAGCGACGTTTCATCCTGATCCAAGTGCCTATAAACGTCGTGTTCTTGTTATAAACGTCGTGTCCTTGTTATAAACGTCGTGTTCTTGTTATAAACGTCGTGTTCTTGTTATAAACGTCGTGTTCTTGTTATAAACGTCGTGTTCTTGTTACAAACGTCGTGTTCTTGTTACAAACGTCGTGTTCTTGTTATAAACGTCGTGTTCTTGTTATAAACGTCGTGTTCTTGTTATAAACGTCGTGTTCTTGTTATAAACGTCGTGTTATCCATTCCACTATCATAAACCGAACAGTTTGCTCACCCAACTGAGCCAACATGACGTCACATCACTTAACACTCACTCTATCTTCACTCTATCTTCACTCTATCTTCACTCTATCTATCACTCTATCTTCACTATATCTATCACTCTATCTTCACTCTATCTATCACTCTATCTGTCACTCAATCTTCACTCTATCTTCACTCTATCTATCACTCAATCTGTCACTCAATCTATCACTCTATCACTCTATCTATCACTCAATCTATCACTCTATCTTCACTCTATCTGTCACTCAATCTATCACTCTATCACTCTATCTGTCACTCTATCTATCACTCTATCTTCACTCTATCTTCACTCTATCTTCACTCTATCTATCACTCTATCTGTCACTCTATCTTCACTCTATCTTCACTCTATCTATCACTCTATCTTCACTCTATCTTCACTCTATCTATCACTCTATCTTCACTCTATCTATCACTCTATCTGTCACTCAATCTATCACTCTATCACTCTATCTATCACTCAATCTATCACTCTATCTTCACTCTATCTATCACTCTATCTGTCACTCAATCTATCACTCTATCACTCTATCTATCACTCAATCTATCACTCTATCTTCACTCTATCTATCACTCTATCTGTCACTCAATCTATCACTCTATCACTCTATCTATCACTCAATCTATCACTCTATCTTCACTCTATCTATCACTCTATCTGTCACTCAATCTATCACTCTATCTGTCACTCAATCTATCACTCTATCTTCACTCTATCTATCACTCTATCTGTCACTCAATCTATCACTCTATCTATCACTCAATCTATCACTCTATCTATCACTCTATCTTCACTCTATCACTCTATCACTCTATCACTCTATCTATCACTCTATCTTCAATAGGAGGATGCCGACAAACTGGGACCCCCACACAAATCACAATTACTTCAAATTTACAATGGAAATAAAAATAAAAATAATCTTTATCTAACATCGTATCATAAATCAAGTTTTAACGTATGTATTTTGTATAAAAGAATAAACTTCTACACAGAAGTGAAACATAAATTCTTATCAGTAGAACTTGGTAGTTTTAAAATATCTCTCGTACTTTACGCCCGGCGATCGTTTCTTAAATATTCATGTCTGCGCAAAGAGGGATCTCGTGCGAGAGACGAGCCTGGGCTTTCTGCGTCCATGTATTATTGAGAAGACATTCGGTATTCCAACATATTTACAAGCGCACCTGTGCTGCTGTTCAAGCTGCAATCACAGTCTTGCCGAAACTCATCGGAAAGTTCCACATAAAAAAACGACCAATGGAAATAGACGTTCCGCGTGACCATTGACCTTTGATAAACAGCAAAAACACATTTCATTGGGGGGGGGGGGGGGGGGCGGGGGGGGGGCTTGTGCGTGACGTCATTAAACTGAACTGAACCGAAGGGCAAAGGTCGCGGGCTGAGGGCGCAGTGGAAATAAGGGTCAGGACTTGTGTGTGTTTTATTATTTACTTTATTTGAACTTTAGGAAAATGATGGTGAAGCATTAATTATAGTTCTAAATAAGAATTGCATTGAAATTGTGTTTTTAATGTTTAATGGTTCTTCAATATAATCTCAACATGAAGTGAAACATTGTGGTCCCCGCGGTTACTCCCGCAAGTTACTCCTGCAAGTTACTCCCGCAAGTTACTTTTGCGAGTTACTCCTGCAATTTACTCCCGCAAGTTACTCCTGCAAGTTACTCCCGCAAGTTACTCCCGCAAGTTACTCTTGCGAGTTACTCCTGCAAGTTACTCCCGGAAGTTACTCTTGCGAGTTACTCCCGCAAGCACTCCCACAAGTTACTCTCGCGGTTACTCCCGTAAGTTACTCCCGCAAGTTACTCCCGCAGTTACACCCGCAAGTTACTCCCAAAAGTTACTCCCGCATATCACTCCCGCAACTTATACCCGCAACATTTCTAACCTAACCTAACCTAACCTAACCAATAATACAGCCGCAGTACCTGAGCAAGTTCATCCCGCAAGTTAGTGAAGCAACTTATTCCCGCAACTTATCTAACCTTACCTTATCTGTAAGTTTTGCTCTATTTGCAAGTATTGCTCGGTTCGACTTCAGATAAGTGGCAACGTATAAAAACTAAGACATAAGGGCTAGTACATATTACCATAGCAATCTTTAATTTTATAGCGGTTGCTATGTTATAACGGTTTATATACGCGAAGTTCATTCAAGTTTCCTACATTAAATAAGTTTAAATAGATAATCATTAAACATCTGAAGCTGCAACATGTAATACTAATCAAATATACATTAATAGGCAGATTCTTTCAGATAAATATGTTTCTAAAACTAATATTGTAGCCCCAAACAATCAGGTTCCGAACGTCTGCAAAGTAAAACAACTTGTATCTTCCTCTGAGGAATGTTTGGTGCTCTTATCACAAAGTGCACGATCATTGTGCTTAAGCCAATCACTATCAGATTGATTGTGGGGCATATTATTGAGAAGGTAAATAAAATATGTAAAAATAGTGTTAGGTGTGTCAGCTAGACGTACATTGTATTGCAGTGTCTGCTAGACGTACATTGTATTGCAGTGTCAGCTAAACGTTATTGTATTGCAGTGTCTGCTAGACGTACATTGTATTGCAGTGTCAGCTAGACGTACATTGTATTGCAGTGTCAGCTAGACGTACATTGTATTGCAGTGTCAGCTAGACGTACATTGTATTGCAGTGTCTGCTAGACGTACATTGTATTGCAGTGTCAGCTAGACGTACATTGTATCGCAGTGTCAGCTAGACGTACATTGTATCGCAGTGTCTGCTAGACGTACATTGTATTGCAGTGTCAGCTAGACGTACATTGTATCGCAGTGTCAGCTAGACGTACATGGTATTGCAGTGTCTGCTAGGCGTACATTGTATTGCAGTGTCAGCTAGACGTACATTGTATTGCAGTGTCTGCTAGACGTACATTGTATTGCAGTGTCTGCTAGACGTACATTGTATTGCAGTGTCAGCTAGACGTACATTGTATTGCAGTGTCTGCTAGACGTACATTGTATAGCAGTGTCAGCTAGACGTACATTGTATTGCAGTGTCAGCTAGACGTACATTGTATTGCAGTGTCTGCTAGACGTACATTGTATTGCAGTGTCAGCTAGACGTACATTGTATTGTAATGGCTGCTAGACGTACATTGTATTGCAGTGTCAGCTAGACGTACATTGTATTGTAGTGTCAGCTAGACGTACATTGTATTGCAGTGTCTGCTAGACGTACATTGTATTGCAGTGTCAGCTAGACGTACATTGTGTTGCAGTGTCAGCTAGACGTACATTGTATTGCAGTGTCAGCTAGACGTACATTGTATTGCAGTGTCAGCTAGACGTACATTGTATTGCAGTGTCAGCTAGACGTACATTGTATTGCAGTGTCAGCTAGACGTACATTGTATTGCAGTGTCTGCTAGACGTACATTGTATTGCAGTGTCAGCTAGACGTACATTGTATTGCAGTGTCAGCTAGACGTACATTGTATTGCAGTGTCAGCTAGACGTACATTGTATTGCAGTGTCAGCTAGACGTACATTGTATTACAGTGTCAGCTAGACGTACATTGTATTGCAGTGTCTGCTAGACGTACATTGTATTGCAGTGTCTGGTCTATATGGTGGTAATCTTTCAATTACTTTTTAGTAAATGACTGGTTTAACAGTCCCAGGGCCAAAACCAGCTGTATGAACTATTCAGGAGAAATATCTGGTGTGGAATCTAATTCTGAACCTCAGAATAAGAGTCCAGCGTACGAATTCCGATATTTTAATGTTTAATAAGAATGCGTTTGAAAAAGACGTAAAGCAATTCGAATCTGGAGAATTGGTTTCTGCTGATAGTTATCAAAGCAGAGCTAAGTCAATGCCAGGTTCAATCTCTAGTCAAGTCTTATATGTAAAAGGTTTCGGTTGAGAGAGTAATAATCTAAAAAGCGAGGTTTTCATCGTTTGCTTAGTCGTATATTATAACATTGAATAAATTGAATTTTTCATCAAGATTCCGTTCGGATCAGCTCGTTCTCTTTCTACCGTTGTCGCAGTGCGTGTGCGTGTGCGTGTGCGTGTGCGTGTGCGTGTGCGTGTGCGTGTGCGTGTGCGTGTGCGTGTGCGTGTGCGTGTGCGTGTGCGTGTGCGTGTGCGTGTGCGTGTGCGTGTGCGTGTGCGTGTGCGTGTGCGTGTGCGTGTGCGTGTGCGTGTGCGTGTGCGTGTGCGTGTGATGCGGATGTCTCAGATAAGTAATCCTACGAACGAGATATAAGGCCTACTCACATTTATGTATATCGAGATCGTAATCGCAATCCGGAAATCGTGAAAAAGTTAGCTTACATTATTGCGATGTTTACAATACAATACAATCGTAATGTCGTAATGATTTAGCTTGAGGAAATGTACTATTGCGATCCCGATCCCGATTACAATCACGATGCTGATTGCTAACATGTGTGGTTGGGGCTTTAGCCCCCTTATCACCCGGATTGTTACTATACCGCACATAAAATATCGGGTTGTCGCAGATAAATTATGAGAAACAAACTATATCACACGTGTAATATAATAGGAGTGTATTATAACCATGAGTCCATTATACCACACGTGTAATATAATAGGAGTGTATTATGAGTCCACTCATTCGCAGAAGAAGAGGACATTCGAATTCTCTGGCATTCCATTATTATGATTTTCATTTGTTTTATCTTCAGCTTACAGTATTATACTTCTTTCAATGAAAGTTAAGCTACTTTGAAGAATAATTTTAAATTAAATTTACTTAAAACAATCAACACAGTCTCATGCAACCAATCTAGTTTTTCAGCTAGCATGTATATTTCAGATTAAAAATATACATCATTCAATTAAAAAAACGCGTTATTGTTATGGTAATGTGTAGGTTATTTCAGTTGTTCTCAGGGCGCATGAGTGTGTATGTGTATGCTAATAATTAATTTGATCTGATTGCGGTGGTTCTACCTCAATATGGCGGAGTTGGAACTGAGAACGTGATTGTTAGCGCGGTTGCTTGTGTCAGTGACAGAGATAGGAAATGAAAGTCGACGAAAAGTGCAGCTGTAACTGCTGTTCGGTTGTAATGTGGGTGCATAATCTCTAGCGGTTCCGTGTAGAGCATTTCACGTTCATAGACACGATAAGGACCGACATACATGAAATAATACACGGTAGATCTCATTTTTAAATATTTCTTCCTGGAGTGTTTCTGAGTTGTTATGTAACAAGGTCCGTCGATCCCCTGGCGGAGGTTCGGCAAACCTCAAAGTAAGGTCTTCTCATGGGCACGAAAATCGTCATTCTCGTGTCCACTACAAAAACAAAAACTGGTTTATTAATCTACTAATTTATTATGCAAAATTGGATTTCAGAATACTTCACTTACAAATGTAGATGGACTACAATTGTAATTAGATTATTTCAATTAGATGTAATGCAGTTTTGAGCCAGAATTGGTTTTGAAAGATCAATTTTTTTCTGAATGATTCTTCCATTTGAACATATTTGAATAACATGTGATTTTTAACATTATGGAAACGGATGGGACGACCTGATTTAGGAGTTCGACGCCAGAATAATTTTTTGTAGGAATACCCGTTATATGGTGCACACCAGCTTTACCTGATGTGCCCCTCTTCAGGTGATTAACTAGGTTATTAGGGTGTTTGGGTAGTTGGGAAGGAATGTCCGAAGATAGATGACTCAATCCCAGCATTCGCCTTTACGACTGTGGAAAACCTAGAAATAAACATTCAGTCAGGACTGCCGGTGGCCGGAATCGAACCGGCGACCTCCCGAATTAGAGTCTCGCGTCT
The DNA here is from genome assembly GCA_945910005.1 of Isoperla grammatica. Classification (NCBI taxonomy): domain Eukaryota; kingdom Metazoa; phylum Arthropoda; class Insecta; order Plecoptera; family Perlodidae; genus Isoperla; species Isoperla grammatica. The sequence continues at coordinate 54,971,994 of OX246741.1, forward strand.
TACCGCTGAGCCATTTCTATCGGTAATAAATACAAATGTTTTTACCGGAATAAAGCCAAATTCCAGAATTCCCCCACCAAACACTGATCGCAGTTTCAGGATAATTCCAATAAATAAGTATTGTGTCAGAAATGAACGGTGTCTCTTGAAGGTCATCAGTGTTCTTCGATATCTGACTAGTGCATTGACTGAGTTACTCATTGGAATGAATCAAGAACTGCGTCGGCTGTTTGTTGAATTCTTGAATTTGGGTCAAGTGAAGGTTAACCACTTCATTTGATTTTATTTCATTTCTCAATTATTTTTTCTTGTTCTTGATTATATTTTATATAGTTCAGTAGTTTGTTTTGTTTTTGTTGTTATTGTTATTTATGATTTCATTACTATTCATTGTTTGCATAGCTTAGTTTTATTTAAGGTTCTCCTTTGTAAATCAGTTTTTATAACTGAATAGGATAGACATTAAATAAATAAATAAATAAATAAATAAATAAATAAATAAATAAATAAATATCATCGTTGTCACTCTACGATAGATAGATAGATAGACAGGTAGATATATAGATAGATAATGGTCTTTATTGAAGGCGGGATTAAGGCCTATCTTCCATCCAACTTTATAACAAATAATACAATTTGGTAATACGTTTTGATATACAATACACAATACAATAATAATTATAATACAAGGATTAGTGTATGGACATCAAAATACTTAATACAAGTACTGAAATACAAATTCATATTGAAAGAAATTAATTGAAATTAAGTTTAACCATTCATTCAAAACTGAAGTTAGCGTCAACATTATAGAATATAATAATAATGCAGTGTTAAACTAACAGATTAATTAATTAATCAATGTCTACGACCATTCATACATTTCATTCATACCTATCAATTTAACAAAACAAAACAAAACAAAAAATGCAGAAAAACATGAAACAAGCTTATCATTCATACACACCCCATTCATACGACAACAAGAAAGTTTTTCGAAATTTCAGACAATAATGTACAGCTATTTGGTGGATTTGTTTTTTACGGTTTTATAGCAGTATTTCGGCCTTGTGATGACATTGCTCGAAATATAGATTGTGAGTTTTACTCTTGAAAATGTTGAAACGATTGATGTACACATCCCGGATCTCTGAAAGAAGAGCATTCCAAGTTCTAATGGCGTTGATTGTAAATGAGTTGTCAGGTAAAGTTGTCCTGTGTAATGGAAAGTTAGGTTGTGTGCCTGACCTGGACCTTGTGTTAAAGAGATGGTTTGAGTGGAGGTATTGAAAATTATCAGCAAGGTATGCGGGTAAAGAAGTGGATAGTATTCTGTGAACCATACAGACTGAGTGAAGGTTACGCGAGTGAGAAAACATTACGGGAATAGGAAGACTCAATATAGAAACCATGCGTTATTAATAGAAGAATTCGCGCCACTACATTCAAAACGTGACAAATAATCCGAATGGGTTTCTGAAGAACTAAAATCTTGATTGTTAACTTTCAAAGATAATAATTACTTTACTACTATTTTTATTGGTAATGTAAATTAATCACTTATTGACACATAACTAAAAAAAAATTGGCACTTTAATTCAGTTTTTACTATAAACATATTTGAAACTTTTTAATCCAGTGTTTAGTTGTTAGTGGTTACAACCTTCCATCAAGATATCTTATAACCGTCAATTGCGCACGGTTTTAATAACGTGAGTCTACACCATTTCCGGTGGCGGGTGTCGAACCCGGCACATTCGTGGTCCAGTTCCAGTGTTATCACCCGGCTTATCAGTCAGTTCTATCAGTCTGACTGGACACGATCATAACGGATATCAAACAACTTGAAATGGAAAGTAAAGCCTTACCTAACACTTGATTATTGAGATATCAAATGTATAATTATTTACAATGGTAGTAGCGCAAGTAGCTCAATCATTTTCACAGAGTTGATTTAACTACATACGAAAGTACTGGATCCAAATATTTAAACTTAATTATACATTTACATACATATAACAATAATAATTATTTTTTTGTTTTTGCCACATTTCATATAATATAACATATTTATTTTATAACCACACGTTGTTGAAAAGTCTAAATTAACAAAGCTATGCATGCTTATATACTGTGTACCTGTATCAACCGGTATTTAGGGGGGTGGAGGGTGGGCACATCCCAACACTATGTATTATGTGCCTCGTTACAATGACGGCTCCAGTTGCTGTCTAGATGTATCATTGTACATGGAACAAGTGAACACAGAAGCAAGGCAGCCTTGCGCTAGTTTCACCTCTACTCATCCCTCACAAATAATATCGCAAGAGAGTTCTTACTTATGAATTGTATTCAAAGTTTGCAGAGTTTCAAGTACAGCGACTCTTTGACAAAGAGCTTAAACCGACCGCAGCAGTTTCCAAACTCTATCAAGTTCTTTGGTTTAGCGGAACAGTGCGGTGTATGATGTGGGGGGGGGGGGGGGGACGAGTTTGACGTCTGTTCGTGCTTGAATATTGTTGCGGCCAGTTGGCAGCGGCCAAGTCCGCTAAACGGGGTTGACACATGTTTAAGGTTGTACGCGTGCTTTGGTTCTGAGCGTCTCAACTCATGGAGACCGTTTTGAATACATTAAAATGCGGTCAATAGACCATTTTCAAAATTGATCTAGGACTCTTAGATAGAATTATTGACGGTCCTCTTTGTCTATATCTTTAATGACAACAATGCACAATATGAAACATGCACCTTAACGTAACATTGTTGTGCATTGTTGTCATTGAAGATTTGGTCTTGAAAAGTTCTGTGATTAATTCTAGGTCAATTTTAAAAATGGTCTATTATTAGATAATACACATTAAGAACGGAAATTAATTCGATATCTGCTCGTCCTGCGTCTCATGAAGTTATACTGCAACTGTGTATTGCAAGACGTAAGGACGTTAACTTAGTGACGTAGAGTTAGTAGGAATAAAAGTGTTCACAATGGCCTGGCTATTACGAGTCAGCTGTTGGTGGCAATTTTCACGTGACACTTACCTGATTGGTTGATTCCTTCTTTACGTTCTTACGTTTGGTGTTTGCCAACTTCCCAGTCCACGATTACATGCGCAGAGTCCAGTGTTAAGGATGTGTTGCCATGGAATTGTTTTATTACATGCTATTTTCCATAAGAAGAAACTCCATAGCAACCATAAACAAATCACATACTTAACTCGACTCTGCATTCCGCCTTAAGTCTACGTCAAGTCAATGCAGACGGAAACATCTTTTGCCATAAGGTTAACTTAATATTCTTATACGTCAAAGTTAAATTTGGATGGTCCTTTACATTTTGACTTGTATAACGTATTCACCGTGTATTGAAAAGAAACAGAAATGTTATGGAGTTCATATTTTTCATTTTTGAACAGGTTTAAATAAGGAAGAGTTTCAAACACAACGATGATAGCAAACGAGAACAAATATCATTATAAAATGTTTTCTCATACATTCCAGGATAACTAACAACTGCAATTTACTTTTATTGGCGTACAAAATGAATTATATGTTAGGCATTCTTTCATAAAACTCTTCATTAACTTTAGATACTGGGAAAACGTTTAGTAGATCCAACTTTTTTCATGAGGTGCCAAGGATTAAAGGAAAATAAAATACGTACCCTACAAGAATAAAATAAAGAAAGTAAGATAAAATACAAAGTAAACATATTGTTTTACATAATTTATAACATATTTTTTAAATTTTTTTAAATTTTTTTTGTGTAAACATATTTTTTTACCATATCTTAGTGTAATAAATGTTATTGCTATTTCTACTTGATAATGTGTTCATTTTATTAAGGCCAATTGCGATTCCGTTATAAGTTCTTATATTTAGCGTGAAAGAGATTCTTGCCATGTTCATATTGCTCTTTTAAATTCATTATGAACATAAACCATACTAGTGTTGTCAATATACATGGTTCAATCCAAGAGTTGTTAAAAAGTTGTACTGTTCGAAACGATGTTTGTGATCAATGAGATAGGCCTGGGCAGTTACAAAATCATGTCTCGTACGGGATTCTTACCCTTGTCCCCCAGCTCATGGCGTACACTGTTGGTATACGGCAATAACACTTTTAAATAATACACTGTCTTTTCCATGAAACATTGCATTGGTGTCAAACCTTTTGCTTGCTCTATCTATATACGGTGCAATTCACGAGATCAATACAAATAGCGATGTCATTAGATTAGACGAATCTCTAAAAACAATTACATTGACAGCTACTTTCACTATGTTTCAAGAACCAATTTATAATAATTTTAAAAACGAAGCCCACGTCTTTCTCACAGCTTATAAGTGCATATTTGTTATGGATTCAGCTGCATCATTGTCCTTGATTAAGTCTGTCACCAGCTTGTTGCACTTTGCTTCTCGCGCTCAGGATGCCAGGTAGAGAAAACATGTTGGCCTACCAAATGATCAGATCTTTTAATTTTGTTGTGTTTGGTTCTTTGGTTTAGCATTCCCCTGCTAGTTACGTAATACCACAGATAACGGATTGTGGTTATACGTATATACATAACACACGTAACACAAGTAACACAAGTAAAACTCAGGGACAAAACGATGAATCTAGTTTTAGATACAAAATTGATATTCAACCAAAATATGGATATAAAATATTTCTACCGGAATATTCGCTCCACCCTTTATCAGATATCACCGCATAAGTCTACAATTTAGTGGGTATTGGGTGAGTTTTGTACAATTAATTGAAAAATCGTGACATCGCTTTAAGCAGATCGCATTTTGATCATGATACTTGTTCATGTGTGTACAAAGTATCAGCGAAGAAGATCTGGGATGAAATCGAACCAATTTAGTCTCTTTACAGAGAAGCCCGTCTATATTATGCAAAACAAAACACAATCTGCGTGGCGGATTTACTTACGTGGAGTATGCGTTAAGCTCGCGTTGTGTCAATAGAATAATGTCTTAACTATTTGCAAGTTAATTTTCGAGCCCCACCATCTGTAGGGAGAATACACAGCAATCAGATCAACCCCCCTCTCTCACCCCCCCCCCCCCCCGCAAACAACCCGTATAGGGTGAGCCGCGGTATTGTGAACACATGGTAGCATGGAGTGTTTAACGTTTCTGTGGTTTTAATTTTTACATCTCAGATGCATTTTTAAACCTTTATCAATATGTAGGCATAATATAAATAAAGGTATATTTTATGATCAAAAAGTAATGTTAATATTAAGTTAACGCGAATCTATCGTGCAGCGGATGGAAGAATTTAGCGCTAGTGTCGCGTAGATATTACCGTTGATCTACATTATTGGCAATAAGCTTATAATAGTTCAGCGAGTTGTCGATAGAATGCGCCGTAAAAAGAATACTTTGGTGGGAGTTTTCAAACGAGGGTTGTGTCCGACCCGGCCAGTGCGGTATGTTCAAGGCCGGCCGCCTCCCGCCGCGGTCAACATCAACCTTTGAAGACGGCATATAAAGCAATGGGTTTTACTTTCCAGTTTCCATGTCATAATGTTATAACAACAATAATACACAGTGCTGGAAGTAAGTATCTGATAAAGCTCAATAAGGACTCGTTTTTATTATGCACATATTACATGCGTTCGCTGAATGTCACAAGTGAAAATGTAAGTTACGGGGTGGGGATAGTTTTGCACTCAAGCTGGAGGGACACATTTCCAGACTGAAAAAGCACAGAGGGTTTGGGGGGCGGGGGGGGGGGGGGGGTCTGCTCCCATATGTTATAAAAAGGAATATATACAATTAAAAATTATATGAACGACAGATATAATAAAATATAACATGCACCCAATAATGCCTAAATTCGGTTTCTACAGGTTGTGATTGCAATACCAATTATTATAATGTATTTGAATGACTTTCAAAATAAATTTCTTACTTTTTGCGGATAACGTAATCGGCTTTTGCACTTTCGAGGCAACTAAGAATGCGGCGAATTTTATACAAATCAGTCATCCCGCAAAGTATTCCGAAAAGTAGAGGTATCTATATTATTGCTGTGATGTATTAAAATGTGTACTGCAAAACATATAGATCAACGTAGATAATCTCTTGGATGTTGCAATGAGTTTGCTCCAACTTTTTGACCCCCATGCCTACGTTTTTCTCAATTGAAAGTGGAGTAGCAGTGTCACTATGGACGTATAGATAGGTACGTGTAAGAGCAATAAAAACAAAATTAGCATCCCAACAACCCGAGAGATTATATAGTTTACTCTATTTATTTTTTAATACCCACAATAGTCACCGGCCGACTAGTGCAATGTTATTCATCAACATGACGAGTAACCTTACATCTCACATAATAATATGTACAGTAGACACGATACAAGGGCGGTGATGTATACAATGTACACAATACACAATCAAGATATAACGACGGTGAGACACAGTTCGTTGGTAGCATAACAGTAGACACGATACAAGGGTGGTGATGTATACAATGTACACAATACACAATCAAGACTTCATATGAGTATGAGATCTCTCCTGATTTGCCCTCTCCCTCACTGAAAAATGATAAAGAAAATAATTACAATATATCTGTTCAAATAATTAAAACAGATGTGAATAAATAATAAAATAAGAGACATGAACATGTTTGCCCATGGATATTTTGGTCGGGTGTCAGTAAAACATGGTCTTGATTAATTCGTATTTAGAGTTTTGCTTCAAATTCATATTTTGTATATTAACATGCATAAGCGTCGCACCAATGACACTGACCTAAATTCAGATTCTAGACCCTCCCCCGCAAAGAGTTTATTTTCACATTCAACCACATTCCTAAATATCCAAGCGCAGATTACTTTTGTTTATTTTTGTATAACAGCAATTATGTTTACAAATAGATTTTTCAGTTTGAAAGTATGGAGCGTGATGCTCAGGGATTTATGTTTATAAAAATGTACTCCATGTATTTACAAAACTAAAAAAAGCTGCAGTTTGCGTTATTAATTACTTTTAACGTCTACGGGCGTAATTAGTAACACTAATAACTTACGATTTCAATGCAGGAGGGGAGGGGCTTTGCCAGGTGATTGAATATACACTTATTTTATCTTTGACATTCATACATACATACATACATACATACATACATATACATACATACATACATACATACATACATACATACATACATACATACATACATACATACATACATACATACATACATACATACATACATACATACATACATACATACATACATACATACATACATACATACATACATACATACATACATACATACATACATACATACATACATACATACATACATACATACATACATACATACATTCATACATACATACATACATACATACATACATACATACATACATACATACATACATACATACATACATACATACATACATACATACATACATACATACATACATACATACATACATAAATACATACATACATATATATATATATATACAACTGGAGCTCTGCCTAGGGTGACCATTTTCAGTAATAACGAAACTCAGTACTTGAGCACTAGCACAGTTCTCTTTGATAACCTACCGCGTGCGACCTGCTTTGTATTTTGCGAATATAACAACCCATTCTACGGCTCGCAGACCCTTGCAGTTTTATAGTCCCAATATAACAGTACAATGTGAAGGAGGACCACATGCGCGCCATAGTCGGGGAGAAAAAAAAAGATGTCAGAAACCTTTCGAACAGAAACATTGTCATTTGTCCACATCTCAGTAAGCCCAAGGGGAATGCTCATTTCACTCGATATTTGTTTACGTGTGTGTTTTGGAGGGGGGGGGGGGGGGATACCAATAATATGCCTTATGCGTATAGTTCATTTACTTTGCTGTTGGTAGGCCAAAGGGCATAAGCTCGGGTAGTGTTTGCACCAACCTCTGACCAAAGTACGAGTATCCCCACTCTCGCCTCGATACGTAACTACCTTCGGTCGGCGAGCCTTGCATTATCTCACAATCGCTATTAATCATGATAACGGTCGATGTCTATGTTAGATGTTCAAGACACCTTTATACAGCTACTACACAACTCTGTCCACCCCGCTACACGTAACGGAGTCCAATCACTTATCCGGATAGGCCTACACATGCAGTATCAGTGTATCACCCACTTTTCATAATGTCTATCATCTATGTGTAGAGATTTTCTTCATTTAGGGAAATACTGAAAATAGGAATATACTTTTGCGAATCAGAGTGTTCAGACGGAACTCCAGTAGAAACACAATTTATTTAATTATAAACAAACAAGGTACATGTATTCTTCATAAAATTTCCTAAGTAGTAACTTTTAACTTTTTAACATAAAATAAAGACAAAAACATAAAGGTTGGCAATTCGGCAAGAAAAAATACATATATAAGATGAGGAAAAAAAGTAAAAAAAAAACCTCTTCTGCAGACGGAACTAACTCAGTTTGTTCCAATAGGTATTGTATGCCAGACGTGCACGGTGTCGATGGACTAGGCTGTTCAATGTTCATGCATCTTTCTGTAATTGAAATAATAAACATAATATTATTGTTACGCCATACCCACGTGCCTGTGGAACATTGGTGAACATCAATGAACGTTTATAGTTCTCTTACCTTGGAGGTGAATATTGCGGTTTCATGGCTTCTTTTTCACGCTCTTCTTTTTCACGCTCTTCTTTTTCACGCTCTTCTTTTTCACGCTCTTCTTTTTTTCTTTTAAAGCGTTTCACAGCCGCTTTGGCGTGCTTATTCCTTTTCCTTGGCCGACCTGGATTGACCTTCCTATTCCTCCCCATGTTGTAATGTAATGTAATGTAATGTAATGTAATATTGATATGTAATGTTGATATTACCGCCTGCACGCACCCGACTTACAGAAACCGTGGCTGCAACGCAAAGTGAAGATCGTACTTCGCGCGTCGAGTCGCGTTGACTAGCCCGTAACAGTTCCCGGTTTCGCCACTCGCGTCGCTACCGTCCGCGCTGAAACATTGCGAACACCAACAGCGCAGGAAGATTTTTCGAGAGATTTACATAGCTTCACTAGCCGCAGCTTGTCTCACTCAATTTTGGTCAGATTTTCACGATTTAAGTTTCCTCTAAAAGCTGAGGGTTATGTGCATCACCTAAAGAAAAGGCATGGCGTAATGTATAGGTGTAAATTATTTACGTTTAACTGAACATGACCGATTTTGAAAACATTTTGAATGGTACATTAAAAAAATCACAGAAATAAAACTATTGAATTAATTAAAATAAAAATCCGTCAACACATAAAGGAAATATCAGTCAATATGTGATTTTATTTTCAGCTTCCTGAAATTTGCCATTCGGGCTGGAAATTGTAACCAGTTTTGACTATTCAAATTACCGGGACTGCCCGAAAAAAAAATTATAAAAATTAAATTCGAATTTTTATACATAAAATATGTTATAACTAATCATTCTGTAACAAAATTTATCAAATAAAAAATAAAAAAATGTGTGATAGATTCCCCTTAAGAGCGAATGATACCTCTACGTCAAAAACCGTGGAACATTTTCATTTTTTAATTATATCTCAAGATTGCTACACAAAATCGTAAATCTGAGTCAACAGCGCACTGTGTTTTGGTAAGCCCTACAGACTGAATGCAATATTATAACTATTAGCGTAGTTATTTTGATTATTAAATCGATCATTAGTAATAAAATTAATTAGAAATGAAAACCATACTGATTATAATGTTAAGACACATTTAGACCATTCAGTATGTAGGGCTTACCAAACCACAGTGCGCTGTTGATGCAAATTTTCGATTTCGAAGTCCATTCTTGAGATATAATTTAAAATTAAAATTGTGTGCGGTTTTTGACGTAGAGGTATCCTTTCCTGTTAAGACAGTGAAAGTAGAAACCTTTAAACGCATAATTATTATCGACAGGACAAAAAGTATTATTTATTAATATAATAAATAGTTTCATGAAAGTAGTGTTGATAGGTTTGCTTTAAGGGGCAGAGGTTTCTTTTCATGAATCACAGCAACATAACAAGTGATTGCTATAAAAACATTGTACTGTCAATGATTTAGTGTGTAGATAACGAGGAATGTCGTTGTGATCGCTCCTTAGCTCTGAATTGAAAAGCACTTTGGTACATACAGATGTATATTCACTCATTTCACTACTATGAAATTCCCCAAATCAATCAAATTACGTTGCAAAAATAAAAAAATAATAATATTTTTATGAAACTTAACAGTTAATGTTGTCGTCGGATGCTTTCTTTCAAAAGATCTGATTCTGCCGAGGTTAATGTATTATTAATACCCAGTTTACTCAGTTCTTGGGCC